>ML742027.1:2235-30116 GCA_009193465.1 Aspergillus avenaceus
AAAAAAAAAAAAAAGCTTCGCTCCGAGGAGACATCTGCAGGAGAATACAAAATAGATTAAAAAAAGAAATAACAATAACAAAAAAGATAGTTAATGCGAAAGAAAACGCAAGGAATTTATCTGTTCGGAAAATAAAATAAAAATCTGGGTGTCAAATAGGTCACTAATTACCAATGTGGTAAATATACAGATGTAAATCATGTGCCCACAAGAGGAAGAAAATGTTGAATAAGGGGTATAATAATCTCACGCATTCGTTTTACTCTATCTCCATTACTTACGGAAAGTACATTACGTTCCTTTCCCCCCCCTTCCCCTCCCCTACTACTAAGGTACGGCGTAGATACGACGAACTTGCCCTCTAAGGAATGAACATGATCGAAAAGGGTAACTTGTAACGTGGAACCCGTATTCATCCATATTTTAGTTACTTTTCTTCTCAACGAGAAATAAGCCGAGACAGCCGACTTGTCCAGACTGGAAACCTACCAGAAGCCTCCCCCATTTGGGTCTAAGTGGGCGGCTTTCCGCTTCCAGTACTGCCCCGTCTGCAGACCAACATTTCTCTCTACTAAACTACTAAACTCACTAGTCGACTGGTTCGACCTGTCTTTCTCTTGCTGACATTGAAGACTTGGATAGACCCATGGTTCGTCTGTCCCTTCCCGATACTTACGCCAGAGGTCGTCTTTCACTCTTTCTTTTTTTTTTATCTTCTCTAATTTCTTCATCTACTTACTATGTTATAATCTCCGGTTTTAGAAGAATGACTTACTCGCAGCCATTACGTTCCTTTTGTTTCGCTGCTCCGACTGGTGTGCACTTCCGGTCCTGAACGGAAGTCCTCTCTCTCACCGGCTTTGAGCCCTCTGAAGTGTGAACACTTTGGGGTGCTCTTTGTGTGAAACAATAAAATAATAAAAAGAAGAATAATTTCCCTCTAATAAAGAAACTGACGACCTCTCCCTCATCATCTAGAAACATCTTTAACGATCTTCCCTCCTTCCCCTCCCCCCCAAGCATCTCGATGGTTCAATTGTTGAGGTGGATCCCCCTGTCTAACGGATCAGCTCCTCTGATCGCGAACCATGATGGCGCTCTTTAGCCCGACTACGGTCCTTGTGGGGTTCCTTCTCCTGTACCTCTCCTCGTTCCTTATCTTTGCGGTGGTCCGAATCGCGACGGGGGTCTCTATCCAACGGATTGGCTACTTTTCTCTTCGCCGCATCGCATACGTTCCCCGGGAAGGAGTGCGAATTGAGCTTCGGGGCCTTGGACTCTCTTTACACCCACCTTCCTTTGCTCAGCCGACATGGCTCAGCCTCCGATTGACCGAGTTGAAGGTTACCGTGGACCCCGCCGCGCTGGGGAAGGGCAAGCGCACCAGCACGCAACCGGATGAATCGGACCCTCAGAACTCAGGGGATTCTTCCCAGCCGGAAGAGGACGACGCTTCTTTCCAAGGGCGCAGCAAGACATGGAAGTCTTTGATGAAGTTGAAGGAACAAGTGAAGCGGTTACATCGCAAAATACACTGGTTGAAATTGGTGGACGTTGTGGCGGTCAACACCACGGTGAATTTCGTCGATGCTGGCCAAATCCAAGTCGGCACTTTGTCGTTAGCCGTCGATACTAGGCGCAAGATGGTGGATAGAGGGAAGCTGTTCCGCCGCAAAAAATATCAGTCTGGCGAGCTACGCCCGGCTGAATGGATAATGACCGTGCAGAATGTCTTACTTGCGGTCGATGGCGGAGAGCCGACGGAATTGCTGGACAATGTCGGTGTTAATGTACATGGGATCTTGCACAAAGATCTCGACGGGCTGAGGGATGCGTCGATCGCACTGAAGATTGGAAGAATGCATATTCCATATGATGATCTAATGACACTTGCGCAGCGGATTAAACAGTTCCGCCAAACCTTCTCAGAAACATCAAAAGATGAAGCGGATGACGAGCTGTCGTTTGCGGACTTCGTGGAGGAATTGGATAAGCCTGGAAGTCAGGATGACGCGCTTGTCCAGACTGTTGCCGACTCAAGGGAGTTTGCCAGCTCTCTACTACGTGGAATACAAGAGATACAGATAGCCCTGAGCTTTTTCAGGCTATCGCGGGCGATCCAACCGCCGTCGACCAAACAGAATTCGGTATACCTGAACATCATTTCCCACGAAATTGGAATCGACCTACATCGAATGGATCAAAATAGTCCGGCACATCGCATGTATTTCCAGCGAAACGACATTGCCCATCAGGCGCTACTTGCTGCCATCTCTCTGTCGGTTAGCTTGGATGACAGCTCAGGTGAGACGGACAATATACTCTACATACCTATGGCCACAACTACAATCAAAACGACACTTCCTTCAAAAACAATCAATTCATTGAGTGAATGTAACCCGGAGGAACGGAATACCAATATCTTGTTTGCGAACTTTGTCGTCACCTCACCGTCCGTCGATTTGGAACCAAGGCATGTGTCCCGACTCCTCGGGTTGGTTCAGGACCGAACATCTTCCCCCCGTGGTAAGAAGAGGAATAGTCATCGACTGATCTCGCGTTTGCTCCCTAAAGCGAGTATCAAGTTGTCAATTCATGAACCAGTGCTTCGATTTGTCTTGCCTGTAACCAAGTCCTCCGAGGATTCAGAAGAAGATTACAACCTTCTCATATGCTCAATATCTTCTATTTCTCTCGATATAGAGTCGTCGCATTCGGCAGAAGGTGGCATTCATTATTCCTTGTCGTCAATTTACCGGGTGGCTTCCCACCAATTATATTACCAAACTCCCTTAGGAGTCAAACACAACTTACTCACAACGGAAAATATGGAGCTGAAAATCGTCCTCAGTGCATCACCTGAGGTGTGCGTGATTGCTTCTGGGTCGTTGAACACGTGTTCAGCCCATATGGTCAACGGCGAAGTCAACCGGGGTATTCAACAAGTGATCGAGCAGTTCAGGGCTCAACTGAAACCAAAGAAAAGAGTATCAATGTCGTTTGAAGAGCGGAAACCTAGCTTCCTCAGGCGTATTCCCTCTTGGCTGGTCCGGTTCCAATTTGAAGCCACAGGCTTGAGCCTAGAAATCGCTGGCGTTGACGAAAATGCTTCAGAAGTGTCTCGTGGTGTTTCCTTACAGCTCCATTCATGGACTGCTGATTACAGAGCACAGAAAAGCGAACCAACAACAGTCAGTGTTGTGCGACGACGAACCCCAAGTCATTCTACTATTGGCGACGAGTCACCGTTCAGATTTCCCCCGACATCACCTCCCAGACAAACGCAACGGGGAGCCGCGGATGGAAGACGACTTGCCCTGCATGTCCGTGGTTTCGAGGGATTTGTCATCGAATCCGAAGACTATCTGGAGGCCGAACCGTTTTTCTCGCTTCCTAGATTCGAGGTGGCTCTTAGCACATTGAGTGACCGCCTTGGGCCCATATTCAACGTCAACTCCGTGGTAAAAGGCATTTATCTCCAATACTCCCTTTATCGCTGTTATTGTGTAATGGTTGCTGCATCCGTGATACAAGATGCTTTTCTCCGACCACCGCCAAAAACAGCTAGTCAAGTGCCGTCTCCATGGAATTCGCCTCCCTCGTCACCACGTTCATTTTCGCAGAGAAAGGAACTGGTCACACTCGATGTGCGGGTCACTGTCATCCAAGTCAAGACCTTCATGCCTTCAGACCCTCCTATGATGCTCCAGGTTTATGGACTTACTGCTGGCTCCCATCGACTGTCCGTTCCATTCGTGCGTGCGCATTTGGTCCGGCTGCATGCGGAGGCTCCTAAGCTCAGGGGTGTTTGGGCAAGAATAGTTGGGATGAATAATGTTAGGATTGATTTCCGCACCCCGAAGTTGAAACAAGGCGCCAACTTCACAGAAGAGAAGTCGATTGATGTCTGGGCTGACTTCATACGTGTGGGGGTTCCGCACCACATGGTCATGCACCGCATTTTTGATAACGCTATAAATACATCGAAGGCACTCAAGCAGCTGCACCATCGGTTCAAGACTCGCACAGCAGATTTTGAAACTGTAAGGGAACCGGAAGAACCAAAGAAAATACCGAGAATATCCGTGCGCAGCAAAGCATTGTTATTTGAGATGGAAGATGATGCATTCGAATGGAAACTAGGCTGCATCTACCGAGCTGGTCTCATGGAGCAGCGCCAACGCTTGGCCAGGGAAGAAGCATTTGAGTTGAAATCCCAGAAGGTAAAGGACTCTGATCAGCGGCGTGCTTCGTCCAGGTTGCGCGCCAAATCAAGCCATCGCACTCTTCGCAGCGAACGAGTCAGTGGTGAAACGAAACGAAGCAAAAGTGCCGACGCGAAACCACGTCATGAGGAAGATGAGACGAATCGTGAACGTGGTAGGAAGTTCCGCTATGATACCGAGGGTGCAGCTTGTATCTCTGGCGAGTCAAAAATCTCCGCAGAAGTCGCTTGGTATCGACTTCAAGAGTACAATGCTCGTAGTTGGAAAAAGCAGATCGACGCTGCTTTGAAGTTTCAAGGTACCTCGATCAAAGAGGTAAGGAATCTTTTCTCGGGAGCTGACGAGCCCCCTGAAGATGTGGAAGAGACGGAAACTATCCTTTCTATTCCTAACAGGCCCGCTCTTCTGGCAGCTTTGATAAGCGACATAAATCTGGTCATCGATAAACCGTTCTTCCCACTGCAGGAGTATCCGTCGTTTCTTCATAAGATTGGTAAAGGAATACCGATGTCTACACAGTATGCTTTGCTTGTTCCAATGAGTTTCCAGTTGGACATGGGAGAGGCTCGTGTCAACTTGAGAGATTATCCTTTGGACTTGCTGCACATTCCGGCGTTACGTCCTGGGCAGTCACCGAGGCTTCCAAGCTGGTCGCTTCGGACTAACTTTGTGATTGCCGAAGAATATCGTGACTACAAATCAGCCCGACAAGTTCAGATAGAGCTCATTTCTTCCAGCCGACATCCGGATGGGACTAAAACGCCTCCGGTTGAGATCAGCGTTTGGCGCTCGGTAAGCCCCGTCAAGACATACTCTGACCCGACAATTGAGATCAATACAAGTCTTCCGACAAGTATTTCCTGGGGCATGTCCTATCAGCCTGTCATACAAGACATGATGAAGATCATAGAAGGCTTCACCAAACCGGAGATTGACCCTTCGGACAGGGTTGGGTTCTGGGATAAGATTCGGCTAAGCTTCCACTCGCGGCTCAGAATCCTATGGAAAGAAGATGGTGATGTTCACCTGCGCTTGAAAGGATCCCGTGATCCCTACATCGTTACTGGCTTTGGTAGCGGGTTCGTGATGTGCTGGCGTAAAGATGTGAAGTGGGAGATCCACACTAGCGACGATCCAAAAGAATTCATGAGCGTCACTAGTGGGGAGTATGTGCTCGCGATACCGGATTACAGCCATGAGGCCCGGTTCATGGCCGAAGCCACATCCCAGGACTTAGAGAGCACGTCCTCGTCAAGTGTGTTGAAGAATGCGGCCCATTTCAAGAAGGTCGTTATGAAATTATCAGGAGACGTGAAATTAGCCGCCGGTCTTGTGTTCGAACGCAACGTTGACGATACCAGGCGTTCATCCCAGTTCAAACCGCACTATGAAGTCGTTCTTCAGAACCCCAAGTATGTTGACCCGTCAGAGCGAGAGACTTATGACGCGTATCGCGGGTTCCGGAGTAACCATATTCATCTTTCCATATCCGTGATTGCCCCTTCAAGCAGGAACTGGTGTGTTGATCAGAACCAGTCACCTACAAGCTATAACACGGTGCACCTTAGCCCGCGATTCTTCACCCACTTCTTTAATTGGTGGTCGCTCTTCTCTGGGGTTATGTCACTTCCTGTTCGACAGGGGCCGCTCTGGCCGGGTGTTACCAAAACAAGCAAGAAGTTCAACCGTCACCTTGCTACTGTAAAGTACAAGTTGCTGTTCGCTCCTTTGTTCGTGGCTCATATATACAAGCACAAAGACCGCGAGGATTACGGCGAGGATGTTGTTACGGCAACGGGCATAAAGGTTCGCCTGGACAGTTTGAAACTCGATGTCCACCAAAGGCGAGAACAGGTTAAAACCCAGGCAAAGGGGCGTTTGAAGGAGACTCAAGCGAGTGCCATGCGGATAAACCAAACCGAGTTAGATTTGCAGGCCGCAGACTTTAGAGCAGTTTCAGCTAGTATCGAAGGGACGACTCTAGACGACGTCGAACAGAACAGGGACGATATCATATCGTCGTTCCAACAGCCTGTTGCCTCCGTGGATCTATCTCGGTTCACTATTCCAGACCATAACCTTGACTGGGTGGATATGGACGACTTCGTGGAGCTTGACTGGATTCTACCGCAAGAGTCGAATCCTCGAACGCAGATTTTACCGTTGGCGTTCACACCACGCTTTACTTACTTCCGGCAGACTGATCACGGAGACATATCCATGGATGAAACAGGATATAGCACATTCGGGAACGAAACTACCCATGAATGCGTCATGTCAGAAAATAATGAACCGCGGAGGGTGCAAATGGAACTTATAAGAGACCGTCTTGCTACTATTGAAGCCCAGGTCCAAGATTGTGAACGTACAATCGGAGAGCAGGAGCTTCGGATCACACGAGATGTTGACCCCGACCCTCAACTACAGACTGAGCACGAGAACTTTGTCAAGCAGGCTCAATCTCTCGCGAGGAGACGGGCTTTCCTTGCTGCTGGGCTGCAGCGCCTTGAACGGCAATTGGCGCGTGAAGAGAGGAGCCCAACTAAGAGCAGCCCCGAGACAATCGCTTCTGATGTCACCAACCGAGTGGGGGCGGATTCCGAATCCACTAATGATCTCGATGGGCTGTATTCTTCCCCCCATGATGAATTCGCTAGCGATTTCAACAACCGCTTCATTATTCATAATATTCAACTGAAATGGAACAACTCTTTGAGAAATATCATCTTGCGCTACAGCCATCAGGTCAGCCAAAGGCGTGGCTTTGTGTATTACATGTCTCGAAGGGCTGTCAAGTTTATCCTCGATATCGTCGACGAACAGAGCAAGAACCAAAGAAGGCACTCGAAATTATTCAAAAGCGCATCCAGACGGCCTTCAGATGCTCGTGGCCTCGAAGAAGAGGATGGCAGTGTCGAGGATCGCATTGAACAGCTGCTGAGTGATGCGAAGCGTTTCGTTAACGCGGAGGAACAGGATGATTCTAGTCAAAAGAACGAACCCGCCTCACAGTCCGATTCATCCAGTGAGAACATTTCGCCAGAATTCACCCCCCAAAACAGCTACCATTTGCGACTTATCGCTCCTCAGATTCAGTTACAAAGCGAAAAGAACCAAAAGTCTGTTCTGCTGGTTGCGGCCAAAGGCATGCAACTCAAGGTTGTTTCGATCATGGACAAGGAGCGTGTTTCCGACGACGTTAGTGGTTTAGTGCAACGTCGTTTCTCTCTCGAAATGGATGGCGCCCAATTCTTTGTTGCAACACAAAAGAACCTGATGAAACATTTGCAGTTCTACGCGGGCAACAAGTACGGTAATTCTCCAGGCTCAGCCTGGCCCCCTTGGCTGACCCTGGAGGCTATGTTCGACTTCGAATTGAACCCATTCGGCTTTTCAAGGATCGTCCAGAAGACCTCTGCTAGCTTAAGATATGACAAATACAATAACCTTCGTCTGAAGTACAACGAAGAAGTGGCAAAGGGACAAACCGACCAAAAACGCAACTCCAGCGACCAGGAAACCAGAATCGACCAAATTAGCGTGGACTTCCCACACCTGCGAGCTATATGTGACTCAGCTGAGTACTACTCGATGTATATCATCGTTCTTGACTTGCTGCTTTACAGCGAACCACTCGAAAAAGTGAGGAACGAGCGACTTGAAAGGATCATGCTTAGTTCCGACTTCAGCGACCTCAGGGGTGCACCGGAGATGGTGTTCAAACTACAGTCCCGAATCCGACAGCTGGAAGAAATCAAGGATCATTTCCAGGTGCACGCCAAATACCTGGATCAGAAGGGCTGGGAAGACCGTCTGGTACTTGAGAAAGACCTCGCTCAATGCGAAGATGAGCTGTTTTTCTTAATGAAGGCAATCACCACATCCCAGAGAAGAATCGACCCGACAATGTCAGGGGCTCATGGAGTCATGCGATGGAACATATCTGCGAATGAAGTGGTCTGGCACTTAATGAAGAACGAGTGCGAACCATTGGTGGAGTTCCAGCTGCGGAATGCCGAGTTTAACCGTACAGACAATAGTGATGGTTCAAATCATAATCTGGTAGCAGTCGAACGGCTCTATGGACTTAACCTCCTGCCAGACGCCATATACCCTCAAATTATTGTCCCGTATCTTGACCAGAGTAAGGTTTTGGACGCACCGGATGATTTCATGATTAGGGTTAAATGGCACATGCTTGAGGCTGTTGCCGGTATTCCTGTCGTGGATGACTTTGAGGTGTCACTGTTTCCACTCAAAGTCCAACTCGAACACGAGCTGGGCCAAAAGGTGTTTGAGTACATATTTCCCAACGTCGGACCGAGTGCCTTTGAGAATGGCGGCTTCTCGCCCCTGATGATCAAGAACATGAAGCCACTCGGGGATTCCGACGAGAGCGATGAAGAGGACGGGGGGAGCCCAGTTCCACCACATAGCGCGCATGGTAGCGGCGACATTTCAATGGAAGACCTACAAAAAGGACCCGGTGCCATTGAGCTCAGATTACACCCAACACTCACGTCATCTGAAGATGCAAGGCCACGGTCGGCACGCTCCAACCACCTCAAAGGTCTTGCAATGACACCTCTCCCCAAGGACGCCAACCGGCTTGGACCATCTGAATCCTCGCGCCAGACAGGGCGCCCATCGACTAGTGGTGGCCTGTCTACCAAACGATCTGCTGATAGCTTGCGGTTGTTATCCCGACAGCCGACGGACAAGACTATCGCCAACGGCTCAGGCACTAACGTCGCCGAAGACAAAGGGAAGAAGTTCGGGCTGGGCAAGCTACCCAGGAGCGGCAAATCGAAAGCGACAACCGATGATTTGTCCCAAATGATGTCACGCGCGTCGAACTATATGACCCTGGCTCATGTTAAAGTGCATGATGTTGTGCTGTGCATGAGTTACAAGGGCAAAGGGGACCACAACCTAGAAGATATTCACGACTTCGTCTTCCGTTTGCCAGTACTCGAGTATCGAAATAAAACGTGGTCCAACTTGGACCTGGCTCTGCGGTTGAAGAAGGACGTCATTAAGGCTCTCATATCTCACGCACCTGCAATTCTGGGGAACAAATTTTCGCATCATCGGCCCACGAAGCAACAGCAGAAGAAGTACCGCGAGATGGCAAGCTCCTCTCAGGCCCTGCACAATCAAGATAGCTCAGCAAACACAATATCTGACAAGAGCTTCACGAGTCAAGACTCGAACAGTGAATACTCTGAGTCACAATCTCAACGATCCGTTCATTCGGGAAGCTCTCGTCTCGTGCGATCAAACTCACTAGGGTCCAGCATGCTTAGTATTGAGCCAGGTGGACTGTTATCTGATGCGCGGTCTGTGAGTGAAGTAGATGTGGATGCGCGCTGGGAGGTACGATTGCATTTCTTGGATAATTCTAGAGTCACTGCTAACTGAATCGCAGCAATCTCGTAGAATTGTGTATCCGCCATCGCGACCCATGACGTCAGGCACAGCAATTGCGCGTTCTGAGACCAAACGCTGGGATGGGCCTGATGAGAGGTAAAGTTAGAATCTCAAGTGCGCTTGAAATTTCATACTGACGGGAATGCAGCAGTAAGATGACGATTCGCAACTTCGGCCGCAAACTGATGCCCTCCCGAAAGTGAGCGCGCTCCTCATACTAATGCAAGCTAATCACCAAACCAAGAACGGAGAAACCATTTCCTTCCATGCGTATAGCGATACTCAGAGTCGCCCTGCAGCCTAATCTACTTTCCTAAAATCTTGGGATCACCTATTGTGATCTGCCGTTTCTTGCTACGAGATACCCCTCACTGCCATGGGTCGTATATAGGCGTCAATGTGTTTCACTATAATAATAAAACGTTGTGCTTTCGATCTAATTTCGTGTTTACAGCTGATGTTTTCATGTCTTGATCTATGCGTGGGGGATTTACTGCGCCCAGTTCCTGCATTTATTGTTGTGTATAGTTTTGTTTTCGTGAGATGCGCATTTTGAAAGTGCCTTCTTTGTTTAATTATTATGTGCAGCTGTGGCAGGGGTTGCATTCATGGTGTATATCTGGAATGGTGTCTCAATAGACGGTGTTGGAGGTTCGCATAGCGTTTATGTATATTGAATCTATTTACGTTCAGCTTGGAACGTGTCGAATACTATCTACCAACTTCAAATATCTACATTGTCTACCTCAACAATGACTCCACCAGCTGGATACCCCCCTCACATAACCTCTTAATCTGCCCCCATCGAGATAACAGTACTTCCAACCTCTCCGCCTCCCACCCTTTACTCTCTTTACTCATACCCTGAAGAATAGATGTTGTCTCCTCGCACTCTTTCCGATACACTTCAATCCAGCCCTGGATGACTTCAACCGATTTACCAGCATCATACGCCCGTTTCGACCGGCCCTCGATGTAAATTCTGAAATCACGCTTGGACATGTACTTGAGACATGCAGCTGTCAGGATACTAGGACTGAGTTCTGTAGCTGTGACTTCGTAGTTTCTTTTAGGGTTAGTTAGTTTAGTTTGATATGGAAGTGATTAGCGAAGTACAATGTATAGAAATAGAAATAGGGAAATGGAAATGGAAATGGAAATGGAAATGGAAATACCCGAATGAATCATGATGCACTAGTTCTTTTTTATCTTGGATTGTGAGGTCTTGGAAGATTATGTCGTCTAGGTAGATTGCGTCGTTGGCGTTGGTGTCTAGGGTGAATCCGTCTGTTTTTTTTTTTCCCTTGTTAGTAGGGTTTGTAGGAATTAAGGAGAGAGGGAGCGGACATTCGGTGAAGAGAAAGTCGTTTGAGTGTGGGCCGTAGCTCATGTAGACTTCTTCGCCTTGTTCTGGTGATAGCTGTTAGTTTTAGTTTTCTTTGAAGGTGGTGATGGGGGTGATTGTACCGTATCGTTTTGTCGATCGGAATGTGTAGTCTATGTTGTCGTAGCGGACTTCGCATGCCTTTGTTTTTTGTTAATGTTGGACCTGGAAGTCATGTAATTGGTGGAAGGGGGGGATGTAATGGTTGGTGGAAGGTGAAAGTATACGTACGGCATTATCCTCGTGATTGAAGTAATCGGCATACGGGACCATGGCAATGGCATCATTCCAGTCTTCTGGCTCTTCGCCTCCCGGCGACACGTAATAGAAGCTCCGGGAGTTAATGATGAGCCAGTTATAGACGAAAGCCGTCCACTCCGTCCCTGGGAACACGGCAAGCACTTGGTCCCAGGATTTCCGGAGACGGGCTTCCTCCTGGGCTAGCATGTTCTGGTACCGGGTCTCGTAGTCCACGTTCACAGGGACCTTGCCGAAGGAGTTCCAGAGCCCCGACACAGACGGCGGGAGGAGACTTGGTCCGGACGATGTGTCGAAGGCTGAGTTCGAGCGCCGCAGATGCTCAGGCCACAGGATCGGCGTGCTGTCTTTCAGCTCTGTCCAGGAGGGCCAGACGGCCGTCCAGGCGGACATGCGGGCCAGGGCTTCTGGGTCGCCGTGCGTCAAGTATGCGGCTAGAATGCCGTGAGTTGAGGCGCTGGCTGGGAACTTTTGTCTGAATGACGCCGGGACGGAGTCGATTGATAGCATTGTTGTTTGCGGGATTGTGAGCATGATCTCCCCTTCCTTTGTTTCTCCTCGTTAATCATCATTGTTTCGTTGCATGTAATACCCTTGTAGATAGATAGATTGGAAGTACTAGTAAACTAACTCACTTCTATGGGTCTAGTGGCTATCATGCCCAGCCGTCGTCCGGGGAATCGAGCCGGCGCGACGCCGTTGATCTCGATTCCGTTGGCGACGGCCCATTCCGTGAAAGCGTCGTGCTCTGCACCCGGTGACTCCATCTTGCGAGAACGGTTCTTTCTGCGCGAGAACAGGTTGGATAGGAATGAATCCTGTCGGTGTTTCTCGCGATGAAAACCAACTCCCCTTTCATCCAATCAGAGTGCCCCCGTATCGGATATAACGCTTACATAAGCGCGGAGAAATGGAGATTCTTTTTTTTTTTTTTTGCGATTCTTCAAGCAAGCATATTCATTGAGGAACGTGGTTCACTTGGATAGATAGCCAGCGATAATGACCCCAAACCCAGCGCAGGCTGGCGAAGCCGCCCCCGCAGACGCACATATCGACCATGCCGCCTCCCTGCAATACTGGAACAGCGTGCCGGCCAACACGCCCGCAATGCTGGCCATGCTGGGCAATTACCCGTGGTACACGCGGATCGACCTGCGCGGATCCAAGACCTTCCTTTCCAAAGTGCGCCGCCTGATCCCCGGCTGCGCGACCGAGGGCAAGCTGTCTCACGGCGTAGACTGCGGCGCGGGCGTGGGCCGCGTCACGGAAGGATTCCTCAGCTCCGTCTGCGACACCGTTGATGCCGTCGAGCCCGTCGAGAAATTCACCCAGGTCATCCGCGACAGTGCGCTCAAGCAATCCGGGGCCGTGGGAGACATCTACACCGTCGGGTTGGAGGGGTGGGTGCCGGATAAGAAGTACGATTTGGTGTGGACGCAGTTCTGCGTCGGCCATGTTACGGATGCGCAGCTCGTTGAGTACTTTGTGAGGTGTCGCGAGGCGCTCACTGAGTCGGGGATTGTGGTTGTCAAGGAGAATTTGTCGACGGATCCGAATGGACTTGACATGTTTGACGAGGAGGATAGTAGTGTCACGCGAACGGATGAGAAGTTTCGGGAGATTTTTGCGAAGGCTGGGTTTGGGGTTGTCTTGTCTGAGTTGCAGTTGGGCTTTCCGAAGAACTTTAAATTGCTTCCTGTTCGCTTTTATGCCTTGAGGCCGAGGCCTTGATCGTTTTTTTTTTTTTTTTTTCTACCCTTCTTTTATGTCTTTAGGGGGTTGGTGTATGTATATATGTGTTTATGTTTGAGATACCCGGTTCGCTGTACTGGTTTACTGGCTTGTCATTTGAAAATTATTGAACTGGATTCATGAAAGCTAGGGTATCTATTTATATCACAATGGATACAGGATGAAATGTCTCGTAAAGCTTGTATATAGAAGTGATGCACAGTCTCTGGCTGAGAACTGCACCTGTAGAAGTGAATGCGACAAATGCAATACGCTGAATGTATTAAACTCTGACCCCAGACGCCCAGCTCCTGATCTAAGAGTGGATTTTATACTCGAATAATGCGAAATTATACATTCGACCGTCCGTCTGACGGGGTCGACGGCACCGATGGTTTCTCTTTGTTTTGCTTCTCCCGTCGCCAGGGCCACAGGTTCTCATGCATCGACTCGAGCCGAGTCCGATCTGTCGGTGCGCTGATGTCATCCGTGTAGGGAATGCCGCCTTGGCCGCGGTTCTCGGCCCATGCCTTCTTTTCTCGTCGGAGATCGCTCTGGACCCATGGAATGGTGATTAGGGTCCAGAGGCCGGCCCAAGCAAAAGGGAGGGACCATCCCAGCTGCAGACAATCTGTTAGTATTTAAGTGACCCTTGAATGTACCCGAAACACGATCTTACAGTATATGCGATCGGTCGCGGCGTGGTGAAGACGATGACGGTAATAGCAGCAGCCCATACGATCGACCCCCCGGCCCAGAAGCAGTTCATTTGAAAAAGCATCCGCCGGAAGTAGGGACTCGACAAATACCGGAGGCGGAGGGCATAGCGATACTTTTGACCGCCGCCACCATCGACCGCGACGACATCTTCGATCATGACATAGAGTGCGGTGGGCATGGTTGAGCCCTTCGGCGTTGATGAGATGCGGAAAGGAGCCTTGAACCCGAGCACGCGGAGGATATCTAAAGCTAGATAAACGCCACCGAAGTAAAACATGACGGATGGTAGGACCATGGCTACTAGTCGTACTATCATATACTCAGTATACAAACGGACATTGAGAATGGGTGGCAATCTTACCGTATGGTTCCTCTTGCACCGTGCCTCTATGTCCAGTTAGGTGTTGATCTCAACGGAGGATCGATAAACTTACACAATCAGCTCAACGGCCAGGATCAGCCACACGATGGTGAAATTGATATGGAAAAAGTCCAGCTACATCATTATGTCAGCATCTAATGTAGACCGGAGACAACCTGACAGCCTACCCATGATTTCCGAGCGTTCAGCGGCCTGGCGCGGGAATCCTTGCGAAACAAGTTATACAATCGGTAGAAGTATTCGAATACGGAGATACCTCCTAATGACGCTGTAACGATGGTAAAGACTAATTGTAGGCAAGATCAGCGAATCAGTCATGCCATGCTTCCGACATCTCCTGTCACCCAACACATTGTACATACCCAAATTATGCGACAAATTGGTCCCGAACCACAGTCCCCAATAGAGTGCCAACGGCTGAGCTAACCCGTCAACCACGAACAATATCCAAAAGAAAGCGATCGACTTCTTTCGCGAGCGTAGTGAGTAAGGGAGTGGCGGAGGTTCCGAGGGCACAACAGGACATGCGATTCCTTCTTCCACCGCTGCATCCATAGCGACGGTGAAGGACGGAGATGAATGAAATTAGATGTAGAAGTTGCAGGTAACAGTCCACTGGAGTAGAAAAAAGTTGTCATACGAGAAGATTCATGGTGTGAAAGAATGGTAGATACGATGCAAGTAACGGGGGAAGTAAGTGTATGGTCGCCGTCAATGCAGTGGGTCAGGTAAATAAAGATGTCAAATTGGACAATTCATAGAAGAAAAGACAAGGGATAGTCTCGATTTTGTTCTTTCTTTTTCGAAGGAATATAATTAAACTTTCTTCTGCGCTGACTTTTTTGTTCTCAATTATTTTTGTTTTCAGAAATTGGGTGGACAACAGGGTGCCTGACGTAACCGGCTCGTGATGTCATTTGTAGTATGCCGAGCGTAAAATTAGACATTCAAAACAAGGTCATCCATTCTTGTGGGTATACTATGTATTCAAATCTTTTTATGTATTCTGACACCGCTCGTAAAATGACATCCGTTTTTTTCTTCTTTTTCTTTTCAGATAATATTATGAAGAATCATTGGACCTGGTGTCGGTGATAGACACACTCCGAACTTCCGATGGATCGGAGTTAATAACTGTATTGTTCTTTGTGATAATCTAACCGTCTTGAGAAAACAATCTGGGCCCTTTCCTATTGGTGGTAATAGAACAAACCAAGCAAATAGACCTGGTCTGGTGACTTTTATGCGTGTTCATTGTAAAAAGACTGTCGGCAAACCTTGAGAACCTTCCGCCTCTTCGGTTGACTCGGTATCTCTTGCAGACACTTCACTAAGTGATGGCGAACCGGTCTAGCCGGCCGATCCATGACGATCGGGTGGAATGATGCATTAGCTGCGTTATGCCCAGACTGAGACAGATGTGTACACTGAGACAGATTGAGACTGATAACTTCAGTTCTCGCTGGCGATGGACGAGCTGGTGGTACAATACTGTACAGTTGCTGATATCTGGATAATGTATTAATCTCGCGTCATCCAAATTCTTTAATGCAATAAAACCATGATGAATGAACTGGGTGGTTGATGAGCAGTAGCTGGTGAAAGTCGAACAGCAAATCCGGCGAACAAACCATGCTCCTTGAATGCCTGACCAACAAGGCATAAAGTACAACTCACGTGCAGACCCGCCACCCCCACTCATGTTCTGCACACAAACTCGTTTTTCCTCTTTGCGGCGATGGTTCGAATCGCGCCTTGACCTCAACTAACCCCCAATTTGATTTTCTTTTTTTTTTTCTGCAAGCGGATCGATTATCGCCCTGGTGATGGCTTGAGATCTATGGAAATGTCTTCAATTTTTTAATTTCTCATTTTCCATCTCGGGCGGGTTGTGACCGAGTCATGTAGACACAATGGCCCCAAGTCTTCGAGAATTGATTGATTTTCTTCTGGCAGAGATTGCCCTCTGCGGTGATCAAGGTCAGTGCCATCGTCTTTTATTTTTCTTTTTTCTTTTTTTTTCTCATGTTGTCATGACGGGTCCACTTCTGCAGCACCAGTGTAGTCTAATTTTTCTGGTTTTGATATCCTAACCCCTGCATATTGCATACCGCTCGCTTGCCCCTTTCGCAACTGGTTTATGCTTGAATTTGAGCCCTATTTCTTTATTTCTCAATTACCAGATGTGCTAACAAAACCCTAGGCGCTTCTCCATCGGATATCTTGGAGTTTATTGAGACATTCTATGCCAAGGCGGCACAAGACGCATCCAATCGTGGTCATAATGTCGACCGACGATTTCAAGAGAAAGTCTGGACTTGGCTGACTCGAAATCCGGAAGTCTCCGTAGGTGAGAACCGGGCAGGCAATAACCTGAGCCTTAGTGATGTCCAAAGCCGAGCATCAAATTCGGACGATGCGTCCCAAACTCCATCTCATGTATTCGTCTCTAAAGAGCGCACGTGGCTTGCCATCACCGGACATGAGCCGGATGAAAGCAAAGTTCTCCCAACGGAGTTCGCTTTGCTGTCGATCATCGCCTCTCGGAAATCCAGCGGCATCTCTCAAACTGAATTGGTGAAGCTGAGCGGCCAAGACAAGCGATCGGTTCCTAAGCGAACCGATACTTTGCAACAGAAAGGCTACATTGAAAAGAGAGCTGTCCAGATTAGATCCACCCGGACCAGTCTATGCACCCTACGTAGATTCTTAGATGCGGATCACCCGTCCACGGAAGCGGCTGGCACGCCTGCAGTGGACGCCGATATCATGGATTATCAGGAGTTCAGTAGCAAACTCTTTAGCATTCTTCAGAGACATCAGATTATTTCTCGCGTGGACCTCAAGAAACTACTTGGATTCGCCGATAAATGGCGGTGGCGCATCCTCTCTCGTGCACTGCGCAAGTACGAACGCATTGGGGTTCTCAAGCGCGTGAAGGCCATGTCACAGTATATGAACTCTAACAAATACTTTCCCTGTGTGAAGCTGATCCGAGTTCCAACGGAGAAAGATCAGGAATTATTTCTGGAATTCAGTCGAGGCATCACCGCCAACCTGGAGCAGGACGACAACGGGGAACTGGACGAGGATGTAGAACCGGGGGATGAGGCACGAGAACCATCCTTGTTCAAAGGTGGAAAGGCTCTGACTGTGGTTAAACAAGAAGAAAGTGCTGAGGAAGCTGGTCGGATCCTCCCCGTGTGGACTCCTGACCAAACCATTCACAACCTCATCTTTGACGCCGTGGAAAGAGCAGGGACGGAAGGTATTATGAACCAGGTACGTGTATGACACGCCGTTTATGGAGAAATGTGAACTGATAAGATTCGTAGGAGATCATCAGGGTTTGCTTCGGTGGGTTCTACCGGAGGCCGCTTGAGAACACAATGAGCCGCTTGGTGGAATGTTGGCAGTTGTCCCAGCCCTTGCATTTGCGCCATTTAGCAATTGTTAGGGACACTATCCTCAATCGAACCATTACTCAATATAACCACTACTCCGCGAACAACTTTCAGAAACTCGTCGATGCTGGAGAATCCGCATGGGAGGCCGTTGAATTTACGCCAAAGAACCCAAAAGTGGACAAAGTTTCGGTGCCCCCCGTCGATGCCAGGCCCGAACTCGATAAACATGGTCTGCCATTAGCTGTGCCGAAAAAGGAATTGTTCAAGAACGGCGATGCCACTCTTCTGGAATGTATCTTAGCGGTGAACCCTTTGAGCTACAACACCACTTCGAGTGATCCGTCGGCAATGCAATCTGAGGATGGCACATGGTGTAAGTTAAGGACATTCGACGAAACTCCAGGATTGGTCGGAACCGCTAACAAATTCGCAGCGATAAATTATGGCCATACAAAAGGCTCAGCGCTATTCCGAGAGGAAGCCACGGGGTCTCCAATGGTGACGCCGAAACGCCAGAAAAGGGATTATCCGGATGTGTCGGATATGGAGGCGGGCAATGCCCTAGGCACCACAATGTCTGCTACGAAACGACAGAAGCGACCGAGAGAAGAATCCGAACGGTTTCAAGGAATGACAGAGAAGGAGAAGCTTGAAGCTCTTGGATTAGATGAGACCTGGACCGAGTATAACGTTTTGCTCATTGAGCGACCGACTCCCGGAGTTTACACCACACCACGCGGGAAACGCCGACCAACTGGGAAGAGGCAAGGTCGCCCAAGGATCAGTCGGATTGCTGTCTTCAAGTCGTCAAAGCTGTCGTCTCTTCCCTGGTTCACCGAGGAGGCCGAGGCCACCAATGATTCACAGGATGCGATTACTGGGGAAACACCTGCCACTACGCCGGCAATTGCTCGCTCAGCCACCTCTCCTGTTGCTCCTAACCGTCCGGATGGAACACCCTCCCGTAGTGGGAAGAGGCTTCCGAATTATCCCACTCCCCAGGGGTTTAATCCTGTGAATAGAACTAGTATCAAGGAGGGCCAGTTGCCTGACCGAGACCTGGAACCTGAGGATGTCACTATGGTGGACGCTGAAGACTCACAGGATCATTTAGCTGGTCGTAGCACAATGCGGGAGCCGAAGGACGATAAACACGAGACTCCAAGGAGATCTTTAAAACGCAAGAGAGACAAATCCCCGCCACCAACGCCTCAAGAAGTGGCACCAGAGGGATCTCTCGCAGAGGATGATCACCGCCCTTCACGAGCTTCACGACGCAAAGTCTCCGGTACACCGTCGAAGAACTCCCGTGCAAGGACGAGAAATCAACGAAGCGAGGACTCTGCTGTAGCCACTGGGACCAAGGATCTCACTTCTCAAACGACCCATGAGGAGACTGAGACGGGCACGGCTAGTCTAACATCAGCTGATACGCGCAGTATCACCCAGATAGAAGAGGCTGCACAAGAAAAATCAAAAACAGTTGACCCCACCCCAGTCGTCCAAGAATCAAGTCGGGAGACCCCTCTTAGAGATGCAGAGCGTCCTGAGAGCATCACTGATTCAAACAAAGAGACCGACAGCACACAGAAGCCGGTACCGAAGAGCCAAGACCGAGAGAATGTGCGCGAGAAGAAGGGATCTGTAGGGTTCATACGAAGAAAGATTGTCATGGATATTGTGGAGATGGCTGGGGGTGCGTTTCCGATGGGCACTGAGATTTGGTACCCATTTGCAACCGCATGGAAAAAGTCCAAGTACAAAGAAACACCGGATTCCCGGACGGTCAAGGCAACCATCAAACATTTGATTGAGTCTGGAAAGCTTCGTCAACTCACTTTCAGCGGGAGAGACAGTAAAGGGGTCATGGTGACAAAGAGTATTATAAGCAAGCCTAGCGTACATGCGGAAGACCCCTTGATACTGGACATGCAGAAGAAGATGCTTGCCGTCAGCCCGCGTCATTATATTCCTACGAATGTTGAGTACGATGCAAACATGACCAAAAGCGGTTCCAGGAGAGTCACATTCGGAAAAGATGGCAGAGATCCCAATACAGTCTCCAAAATACCCCTTGAGCCTGAAATCACGGTGCAGCTGCAGCACAAGCCGGCCTTTGTCGCATCTCAAGAAAAGAGGAAGGGCCTGAGTATCCAGAAGAAACTACTACAGCGAATCGGACCCGGTAAAGAGAACCAAAGGAAGGTGGTTCGATTAATGTCACTGCAAAAGCCATCGGCACAAGACTCTGTTACTGGAATGACTTCGATCAGTAGGCCGGATCAGATAGACGATCTGGTTAGGAGAGGGGCTCTTCAGCAGCAACGGCCGTGGCGACCTCTACATGAAGGCCTGGCTCTCGATCGTGCTCATAGAATGAAACGGCTCCGGAAGTCCATATCTTCCATGGCTCCCTACGCGATGCTGATGAATCCGAGACAGACATTCCAAACCAGCACTGGGACGTTCGCAACGGATGGGGGACTCGCCGCGTTGCAGGTCGCAAGACGCACCCAGAAAAAGGACAACATGCCTCACTCACCTGAGCTATACACGGAATACCCTGAAGGCGGACTACCGCATTCGCTCGATGATCTCTTTAGCAAGACCCGGCGACGCACCTTGGACTATTCCGAGAGCATTGACCCTCGGTCGAACCGATTCTTCCACGACAACGACGTTATCATGAGGTGGGAACTACGGAATCAAGAGCTCCTCGGTCAGAGGAGTGCAGACACTTTTTACATCAACCAAACTGTGCGAGATTCATTCAATAGCGCTCCAATAGAGGGCAGCATACGGTTTGACGTTGATGAGCCTGCCCGTCCATTCCGCCCAGCTCCGACACCCAAGATCACCCGACAAAAGGCCCGTCGGAGCCTTTTGTCTGACCAGCGCGGCACACCATCAGGGTTCGCTGAAGACTCACGTCGACAAGAAACACCAAGGAATCGTCGCTTGGAGAAACTTGATGCATCAATGGCAGCCGACGAAGCCGACGGTGAAATCCAAACGCCTGGTGTACGGCCGTCTGTTCGACGTAACCGAGCTATCAGCCAATTGCCGGATCTCTTGGTTCAAAGAATCATGACCGCAATCGCTGTTGTCCGTGCATTGGCTGGAGGCGCGGAGGGCAAAATCGTTGACTGGACGCTGGTATTGAACAGCTTTCCGGGACACGATCCACAACTCATCCAAGCAAAGGGAAAAAGCATTCTTAATAAGAGCCGGTTGCAGCTCGCCAAATTGCAAAATGACTTCCAAGACCGCTTCCTCGAAGCATACGCCTGTGGCCAAATCCCTCCGATCAATTATGACGACCTGGAGTCGTATGATTGGGAGGGGGTGGTTGACTGGGCCAACACGCAATTGGATGCTCCTAGGTCGGAAAGGCTTCCGGACCTTCCTGCTACAAAAGAACAATTTGACGCCGTATTTGAGCTTCGCGAGGAACCGTCGACCACCCTTGACGAACTGTACCAGGCTACCCAGACCGTCACTATGAACCGTAAACGTGCACTTTATGCGGGTACCCCATTCGCTGTGCCTTTGCCCGAGAAACGCAAACAAACAGCACGGAAAGAGGAGCTTTCTCGGTTGGAAGTGGCTAAAACCTGGATTCGGGCAAATGTTGTCACCCCCGAAGACGCATATCGTCCTGCTGAAGCACGACAAGACCTGTCACGTCTGGGCAACCATATTGACCGCGCTATCGATTCGCTGACCACGGAGAGGGTCATTTCGATGGGCAAGCGAGGCCGGGTTGCACCGGGTCGAAACTTCGACATCACGGACCACTTCCTTTTCACTTTGGGACGCAAGCGCGTGATCGAGAGTACCCAGCTCCGACGTGCCGCAAAATTCAAGACTCAGATCCTTGATCCATCTCTGCGCTCCGCGGGCAAATTTGATGTCAATTATAATGCCGAGGATGGTGACATGATGGCTATGATCAACCTCGCCGCGGAGGGCCGGCTCCTCTTGAAATTCCGGGACCCGCCACGGAACAAATACGGCCTCGTCGAAGGTGGCTATATCACTCGAGATATCGACAAGCACAAGCTCCGCTTCGCTGTTGAAGCCCACCCCGTTAAAGGCAAATACGTGTATGGGAACCCACTGGAGAAGCAGCTTTCCGCCGTCCCAGCCCCGCTTCCGCCCAAGGCTACCAGCGACGGGTCTTCTTGGGTCCCCGAAAAGATTCCCCTGTGGTGCGATATCCATGGAGGCTTCATCAAGCTTCTCTGGGAACTGGCCGCTGCCGCAGTGGCCGGCTGCGTCGCGGGTCGACCGGGTATCAGCGCCAGTGGCATATCAAGCATGGTCAAGCCTACGATGGGTGCATGGGAGGTTGAGCTTCTCCTCAAATGGATGGCTGAAGTTGGGGTCATGCAGCAGGCTGGACACGACTTTAGAGGTGAAATGACGTGGAGGACACAAGAATGGTGGTGGATGATAACTAGCTAGGCCATGTACTGAATAATGGGTTAATTAAGCAGTACCTTGAACGATAAAGAAATATTCTCTGAATTTCAGTTCACTGCATGATGGAATGTTGAGTTTGGACTTGTTCTGACTAAGATGTATCCAGTAACAATACTATGCAGTCGTAGTATTAGGCATTAGGTACAGAATGACAAAGCCCTAATTAGACCGAGTTGTATATCCCCAGCCACTACAATCCTAATATTAAACACATAGCAATTGAAACCAAGATCACCAATATCACAGTAGTACTAAGCATCATACGGATAACAGAAAATAGACAGAGGTCATTGAATAGACTTATGATTGGGTATTCCATAAGCATTAATTAAACTTTCTCAGGTTAAGTCAAGACTCCAAACACTTTACGCAGATAGCTACCGTGATACTTGCCTTCAATGAAAGCTTCTACCAGCACAGATTAAATCAATGGGTGTTCGTTCGCATGAAGATCTCTACATGGGATACTATGATATTGCGCATCACTGGATTATAGTATGGTATATTGTGTCTTCTCCCTGTAAAGAGCTAAGCTATGCAAAGAACGAAAGGATGGATAAATGGTGAATTAACAATTGCAAGATAGGAATAAGACTCCAACGCTATGAATACTGCACTGATTGTGAATTGAATATACACGCTATATTCATCGACTAATTCACGCCCTCATTTTCGAGCCTACTTAAACCATTCTATACCCTCTTCCCTCTATCTTAGAACATCTACCGAGCCAGGTAGGACTTTGAAACAAGACGGCCAGGATTCCAGAGATAACCAACGACAGAAATTACAAGATTTGGCAAAGCTCAGCCAGTCTATTTTATTTTAAACTCTCTATATCAATCATATTCAGGCGACATAAACGCGTTTATGAAGTTTCTATTAAGATACTCTTATCCAAACCTGGAACTAACGTCAACAGGACGCAAAGATTCCCAGGTCACAATTTCACCTATCGCCACACAATCCGCCTGAATGGTACCGGCGTTTTTATCAGCCCTTACACCGATCAACTATAATACCTGCTATCATCCAAGCCCTGTGGATGAAAACCCCGTGACACACGTATGGTATTTCTCGATACTGAAAAGGCGAGACGAGCCCTTGAACCCAGTATTGAGCTGTTCACCAGGTTCATCGTGGGGTATTCAACACTTGTGTCTTTTTCTGTAGCCAAGCAAGCACAGTGGCCTTTTGAGATTGCAGGATTTTGATTCTATGTCTTGCCGAAGGAGTGTCCCATGATGACAAGTCCGTCCAAATGTTGACCAATCCATTGTCATCCGACTAGACGATCTATGGAATCTGGGAATATGGCTTTGTTTGGAAACCCATTCGTCGACACGAATCTCTCTACTTCATTCGGATTGAAGGGCATGGCCATGACAGAGATACTGTGCGCCGTTTACATGGGGTTAATGCGGTGGTGGACAAATGGATACCCGGGTCAGATCATACTGTCGGAAAGGTTTAAACAGGAATATGACATGTACATGCATCATCAGCGAACGCCGGTGGGAGGTTCCCACTACGGGTGGATCCGGAACATGTACCACTCGGTCGCGCAACAGCGACTGGTTGGAGATTAACGGTGGATGTCAGAAGCATCTGAGTCCTTAATTCGGCACTGGAGGTTAGGACAGTTACCTGTCTTGAGTGATAGGCTGAAAATAAACAATGAGCGGAGTGAATCATAGACTGTGCTGGTCTGGTTCATTGAAGTGGAATACTGGGGTGCTAGGTTATGGTGATTGAAGAGCCAGTCTTAGGCTTTACGCTATCGGAAGTGGGAGAGGTTAACAAGAGTGCTAAGCACCAAGACCATAGGTCGCGATGCCTGCTCAAGCGATGGGGCGGAGGCAGGCCACTTAGCAGGGTTATATTAAACGACGACGATAATGGCACAACCAAGTACAGCCTGTGAGTTTGGACCAACTGCTCGCAGGAAAGCCTAGAGTTTCGAAAGTATGAGAACAATACAATTCGCCGAGCGATAACACTGGGATATTATGTGCTCATTGACGAGCACTGTTTTGCACCGTTACACGCATGCAAGAGGCCATCGCTCTCGATAAATCGGTGTATATCACACGGGGTTGGGTTTAGACGCTTTAGCGAACATACTGCGAGACTTCGGCGTTTATACCGTATTATACAGCCGAACTTCCGATTTGCTAGACGCGTGAGCATATGGTTTGTGCAAGTTTTACCGGCTCAAGACGGCCATTGGCCATGTAATGGCCATGGAATGGTGAAAAACGGATGGAAGGATAGAAGGTTCGAACTGATGGCTGTGGCCTCTCAGCGGTTACTTAGCGTATGCTGTAGAGAAGCATGGCGCTACAGTGAAAAGGCCTCGATTTCTTCCTCACAGGATTAAGAATGGAGTCACTTTATCCAAGCTGCTACCAAATGTACGACAGAGCTGATGATCCTGGGTTTACGCTTTCCACTGAATATCGAATTTTCATTCAGGAGTGAGAATACAAACAGAAGATTCAATCACTAGGGCTTCTCCCTAAAAGTCAAGTACCATCATTCAAAGACTATCGCGACTTTTACATCCAGAGTGGAGAGATTCCCCCTAGTTTACTGGCATACCAACAAATCTTCTAAGAATATATTCCTCCAGGAATGGCAATATCTGCTAATACGATATTGCACGACCCTATGTCCTGGCCCGAATTGTAACATGTCGGGTCTAAAGAAAGACAGCTACCAAATGAGCCATTACCTTATACAGTGAGATGGTACCAGCCATCCACCGGGGAAGGATTAGGACACCGACGGATGATATTCAAGCGAGATGGTTGGGTAATCAATGCTATCATAAGGAACGGGGCGAACGAAGCCATAGATGGCCCAAGCATCGATAGTGCTGGTGATGCATTATTATGCACTTACTGGTTGCTACTTGGCTGCGACTACAGACCTACATTACTCACTGCACGGGGTATCCTTATACCTTATCAATCTATCGAGGTAGAGAGGAGCAGTGCGGTAATAGGCTGCTTGTATGGTTGTAGTTTTCAACTGGTAACCTACCCTAATATTATCCATTATCCCAAATACAGAAGCGGATAAAATAATGGGTAAATATATTGAATAGAACTGACCTTAAAGATCAATACTCCAGTACTGAAAGTATAATATACTTCAGGCAATATAGAC
This sequence comes from Aspergillus avenaceus, assembly GCA_009193465.1. Classification (NCBI taxonomy): domain Eukaryota; kingdom Fungi; phylum Ascomycota; class Eurotiomycetes; order Eurotiales; family Aspergillaceae; genus Aspergillus; species Aspergillus avenaceus. The sequence goes on from ML742027.1 coordinate 27,430, forward strand.
TATCTTCTATCTATTATTTTTAAAAATTAAAGAAGACTACAATCTCTCTTTATTATAAATAGCTATATCCTGTACTGGATGCAACAAAAATAATAATAGAGACTTCTGGAGATTATACATAGCTTGTTAAATTATTAATTTAAACAGCTCAATACATAGCAGTTAAGACCAGGTCTGTTCTTACCGGGCGAAGAACTGATCCCTATTGGTTTCACTCCAGTCCCGAAAATAAACCAGCTAGGGCTCTACTCGCATTAGAGCTGGCATTCATGGCTGAGGCCAGGTCTGCTATGCAAATATCTCTTAATGTGAGTCTTGCTTGGTTTCGTGCCAGGTTCAGTTTACATTGCAGGTCGAGCAACAATATGATGAAAGTATACTGTAAAGGGGATCCTAGCATTCCATTTATTGTTAAACTTCTGGCAATACACAGAATACAACAAAGAAGGCGACCTTCTTCAAAAAGCTACGGAAAGAGGGACAATAAACATTGCACAGTATTATCATTATAATTTCCAGGATAATATCTGAGATAGCTTAGATATCAGAACTGTAACCAATTATCGAGTAAAGCAATTGGCTCTCTTAAATAATACAGATATTGCTGATGCACTGCACAAAAGTCGGAACAGCAGCAGATCGAATATAAACAATACCAAATCGAGTTCATCGGTGTATCATTCTGTATAATTATAGAGTTTTAACTTTAGTTTCAGATAGTGGTCCGAATCTAGCTTTTCGTGGCGTTGATATCAACCCTTTTCACCCCCTTACCTCGGTTCATTCAAGGGCTTCTGTGTCACTGTCGATCGACCTGCGGGGAAATGACTCCTCAATAACTTAAAAGACCTACAGAAACGCCACGTCCCATGTTCTCAACTTCGATTTTACCACTGCTAGCATGACTTGCTCGCAACCCCTTCGACCGGTGCGGAATCCGGACTATACGGATTCTACCGTGGCTATCATCGGATCGGGGTTTTCCGGTACGTCTCTTGACTTGCACATATCACATTCTAATGGGATAGGCATTTGTACGGCTATCGATATCATCAAACGAACCCAGTGTCGCAACCTCCTCATCCTCGAAAAGGGTAACCAAGTCGGCGGCACATGGAATGATAACAGGTACCCTGGGTGCGCCTGTGACGGTAGGTTGATTCATGCTCATGCTGTGTCTATGCTGAATGTTCTGTCAGTCTGGAGTGCCCTGTATAGCTTTTCATTTGAGCAAAAGTCCGATTGGTCGAGGGAATACCCTGGCCAAGAGGAAGTTCGAGTATGTCGCTCGGTATCAGATCGCTTCGGATTGTCGGCTAACTTCAACAGGACTATCTGATTCATGTGGCTGAGAAATATGGTCTCTACAGATATATTCGCTTCGGCACGACAGTGCAAGAAGCCCGCTGGGATGATAGTCAGGGCCGGTGGATCCTCGATGTGAACGTGTCGGGGACCGTCGACAGTCAGGTGCACGAATCATACCAAATCACCACCGACTTTCTTGTATCTGCGGTGGGTCAGCTTAACATTCCCAGCTGGTCGTCTATTCCGGGGATCGATGACTTCACGGGCAAGCTGATGCACTCGGCCCGCTGGGACCGGACGTATGACTTTACGGATAAACGGGTCGCGGTTGTTGGCAACGGGGCCACGGCCGCCCAGATCGTCCCTGAAATGGCCAAATCGGTTTCGCATTTGGCTGTGTATCAGCGGAACCCTAACTGGATCATGCCACGAATGGATAGAACTGTCTCGCCAGTCCAGCAATTCATACTCTCGTACTTTCCGCCCGTTCGTTGGTGCAAGCGTGCCATGATGATGTGTCTCCGCGAGGCAACCTTTTCCATCTTCACCAATGCCGAGTCATCGCTCTCCAGAACTATTCGCAAAACGTGTGCCAAAATGATAGAAACCGGACTGCAGGATAAGCCAGAGCTGTGCGACAAGCTGGTTCCGAAGTACTCTCCCGGCTGTAAACGCATTCTTCTCTCGGATGATTACTACACTGCGCTAAACCGACCCAACGTTGACCTGGAAACGCGACCTATTCGTCGGGTCACCACGTCTGGAATTGAGACTGCGGATGGTGAGCTACAGGAATATGATCTTATCGTCTTCGCTACCGGGTTTCGGAGCGTAGAGTTTATGCATCCTATTCGAGTGTATGGCAAACACGGACGTCCCCTGTCAGAGATCTGGAAGGACGGCGCCGCTGCCTACCGCGGTGTCACCGTTGAGGATCTTCCGAACTTTGGCATGCTGTATGGACCGAATACAAACCTAGGTGAGTATCAGAGTGTCTTTTCAATATGTACATGCAGTGTAGCAAGCTGAATCTGACTCTGGGACAGGACACAACTCGATTATCTTGATGATCGAAGCACAGTCGCGGTACTTGAGCACGTTAGTGGGTGAGGTCGTGCAGGCAAAGATTCGAGGTGACTCGCTAGTCTTTCAGCTTCGACCGGAGGCGATGACTGCCTACAACGATCGGATCCAATCCCAGCTAGAAAGAACCAGCTTCAGTGACCCCAACTGTTACAGCTGGTACAAATTGGAGAATGGCCGAGTGACTAACAACTGGCCGGGTACCGCAATACAGTATCAACGAGAACTGTCACGAGTGCAATGGGATGATTACCGGATTGAAGGAACGGGGAAATCCCGCGTAGAACACAAAAAAG
>ML742027.1:30227-184977 GCA_009193465.1 Aspergillus avenaceus
CTCTGCTCTGCTGCCCCTGATGCATGAGACTCGACATACGGATTCCTGCATACTCACGATATTGCATAGCAACGTGACGCAGGGGACTTGGATCGGCATGGATATTCTCCGGCAGCAAGGAACACGCATGCAGGTACGATCTGGAATGCAGCTGGGATATTGAGATAGAACTTTGCGTAACTAAGCTTTTAGAATGAGTATGCTTAAATTATCTCGTTGTCTTCAAATTGGAAGTTGAAGTCTATCGTGGAGATGTCTGACGAGAGTGTAAATTATGACATTGTAAGTATCTTGCTATTAAAATTGCATGACCGACAAGGAGTGTGCAAATCACAATAACAGTAGTATTCCACTGGCAGGAAGTTATGTAAATGGAAGGGTATCGGTCCAGAAACGTGGTATATTTCATTGTAGTAGAATGCAAGCCGAGCTTCAAGGTGGAATATATTTCGGTCAAGCCACTATTCACTGTAATTTTGGTTTCACCCTTCCGGAGTATATGCATACTTAGTACGGACTAATATCGCCATTACATTCAATCATACTTGATTTCATTTCATTTTATTGTGTTTAAATTTGTTGTATTTGTTGTATTATTGTAATTCTATTCAATGGCATTGAAAAATTCAAGTATACATTAATCGATGTAAAACATCTCCGTAATCGTATCAGTATAGGCTTTCAAGCTAGTCGGAAAGGGTCAGAAGTGAGCCACACTAACCCTAAATGGTAACGGACAACGTGTCCCCTCCACAGCGGGAACAACAATAGAACACAATTCAAGAACATTTCCTCTCCCAGCCACCAACAATCTTAACTATGATACATTGTATACTTATATCATACTATACATATACATATACATTTACATACATACATACATATAGACAGACAGACAGACAGACAGATAGATAGATAGATAGATAGATAGATAGATAGATAGATATATATCAATAAACTGTTACAACCAGAAAATCTTACCAAGGGTAATAAAAGCTTTGACTGTTCCATCCTGTCGCAATTGATCGGCAGAATGACTCGATACGATAGACTGGTTTTACATACAAACCCCTTTTGTGATGTGTTATCGGGTCTTCACCGAGAAAATGCGGGAGAAAGGATTGAGAAGGAATCTCGTTCAAGTGGGACTATATAGTTTTATTATTGCATTTTTTTTTTTTCTGTTTATAGTAAGAGTTTATCTCATGAAAAATTAACTTGAGATTCCCTGTCCGTTGGATTGGAATTCCGTCCGATCGTTGTGAGATGGATGTTGTGTACATGCATTCATGGTTACATTGCATAAGGACATGCATTGTCGTTCAATGAACTGCATTGAGTGATGAATAATATGAACCTTCTATGAGAACTTACATTAAAGATAAAATTGACAAGATGCTGAACCCCGTAGTTGCCCTATTTTCTTTCTTTCTTTCTTTAATTGTAGTGATTGTAGTGGTTTCAGACCGAGTCAACGGTGGGAATGATTCACATAGAAATATACCGTGGTAGTGTCATTTTTTTCTGACAAACATAGTACATACAACATAGACCCATTATCTCCCAAACCCAGCAGAAACCCAACATCATTTGCCAAAAGTTCTTGTATCTCTTTTGCCAAGAAAGAAGGCTGCGGTTTGATTCCCCCGATTGTTGGCTGAGCTGTAAGACAGGCCCGACCAAATCTTGGCACTTGGCAGTGGCTTGTTTTTCAAGTCACCCGTATGTTGTTTCATACGGGACAATACCGTAGCTGACAACTATTTGACCCGGACTATTTTAGTTCTTTTCTGGCGAGTGCCCCATTATTTGTTCCTGGATGTCTTCCATCTGATTAGGGGTTGAGACTCGAGAAATGAGAACTTTACTACGGAGCAGATGAACCGAACTTTATTGATCGATCTCTGAAGACGAACAAAAGAGATCGATAACAGAGTGCAATAAGTTCACGGGGAGGTTGAAAGACCCTTTGATCATCGTTACGATCGACGTCGCTTAGCTCAATCAGCCCAGTCAGGCTGAATCGCGCCGAGAACAGGAATCTTTGTTGCCTGCTCTCTCTCTCTCTCTCTCTGCACGATGGTGTCACGACTCTCCGGGCACTTATCCAAGACCCTGATGTACAACTGCGCTGTACAGAGTCTCGCAGGATGCATCCCCACCGGGCGAGGAGGGACTCGGACACTAGCGACGGTCAGGCCCTCGGGCCATAGTTTGGATCATGCCGACCGACCAGTGAAGGGTCCTGTTCATCGTACAGCTGCTTATATGTTCGTATAAAAAGGGTCTCTTCGCCAGTCCATCTGTACGAGAGCGGAACAGACGGAACCGACCGACTCTGATGTCACCTACCGGTGGAGAGAGAGAGGGAGAAAGAGAGGATGTCTCTGGCTCTCCGCTGCTCCCGAGCTAGTTTAAAAACGGATGGGGAACTCTACCCATCTCTCCACCTGATAAATCACTAGAATTGAAACCGACAGATATCAGGACCGTGAAAGTGGATATATTGAGTCTCATACCTCTTGAAAGGGTTCAGCGAAGAAATGAAGGATACTTTCCTCATCCGGTGCAGTAAAGGACGATGCTTAGCGGAGACTTTTAACTTTTCGTAACCCTCATGAATCCATGAAGGCAAAGTCAATGGATCAGAGGAGAAGGGCCCTTTTTTTTTTTTTTTTTTCCATGAGTGGAACTTGGAATTTTCCAATCACCGCAGTGTCGAGTCCGGGGGAAAAATACCGCCTGCAGAAAGCCTCCCGCGATTGGTGAAATGGGAAGGGCGGCGGGGCGTCGGGTTGACCTGAAGGGGCAAGTGATCACAAGTTTCCCTCCAATGTCCGGGCGCGTGTCACATTGCCTGATTAGGGTGTAGCGGCATTCCCGGAGAACAATACATCCCAGTGACATGGGTGTGACATGTTTTCTTTCTTGAAGGTAACCATTTTAACATTGATGTCGTATTGGTATCTGGGTAAAAAAGTCAAGTCACTACATTATGATTCTAATTCTGTAAGTTATTTTATTTTATTTATTTTATTTTCATGTATTTATTGTATTGTCTGGACACTTATTACATTGTTTGGAATCTCCCTGTTAGTGAATGAGTTAGTACTCCTTGGCATTGAATTCTTTCTCCTGTTTCACTGTTTCACTGTTTCACAGCAGGTGCGGAAAGAAAAAAAAAAGAAAAAAAGAAAAAGAGAAAAAAGAAAAAACGAGAGGGAAAAAAAGCACCGCCAGGGTCTTGGGCTCTTGGCATGCACAACGATTGGTGACTGGTGTCCAGCCCTGTAGTCCGGGGGGCTAAAATTGAACCCATCAACCAATAACCTTACTTATAAAAGTGGACCAGGGGTCTTGAAGGGTTCTCTAAAAGGGCTTCTGTGGGCCAGTTGGAAGAGAGGGAGTTTCACGATGGAATAAAACGAGAAAAAAAAAAAAAAAAAAAAAAAAAAAAAAAAACCAGAATTTTGTGTAAAATAAAAAAAAAAGAAAGAAACAATTCAGGCTGTGCGGCTCTATTGTTAGTAAGAACCAGGGCAGTATGATACCTGTATGTATTTTTTACATTCTCCTTCAACCACTGCGTTCTGATGATGTTCCCCCATTACATATGCTGACTTTCCTTCAACCTTCTCTCCACCTTTTCTGCCTTTCTCCCCTCCTCTTTTCTCTCCTTTTCTTTCCTTGCTTTCTCTTCTTCTCTTTTTACCTTTCCTCTTTGTGTGAGTTACTTTGTAATTGCCTTTCCTTTTTATTAAATTGTTAATAAAGATTATAAGGCAGTACAAGTTAAACTCACCGACGACCTTCGGTATATTCTCTCCACAGTTTCTCCAATGGGCCTCTCCCCATAGCTTCTCTTCGGACGGCTCGACCTACGGATTTTTTAATACCATTTTGTTTCTTGCCATGTGGTAATCGCACTATTGTCACCATGAAGCTCGCCAACATCTTACATTCTTTCCTCCGCCGGGGGATTCCCATCCTCCAGAAGATTCGCACCTCGCCCGGGGACGCTTTTGATCTCTTCTGGGGCTTTGCTCGCCGATACTACTTCACCCTCGCTTTTATTTCTCTCTTCGGCGCGAAACTCCTTCACCTCTACGCACATTTAAATTCATTACCGCTGGGGAAGTTCCTTTTGTGGGGAATTACATTTTTCTTCCAAGATGTGGTGATTTTGCTCCTGTTCCGCATTTTCGCTCAGCGGCTGCTGTGGCGGCCCGTGGCCGCGCTGGCAGCCCTCGTCATTATTCCCTTTAGGTATGTATTTCCGGCTCTTTTTGCCTCTGCGATGATGACAGACTGACGATAATGACCTATAGTTTGATGATGTCGGGAATGATGGCCGCCAACACCTCCTTTTACGTGGTTACCGGCGCCGAGATTCACTGGCGACAGGCCCGATCCTACCACCACGACGCCGCCGCCACCCGTACCCTCCTTACCGGATTAACTGGTTTCTTGATCGTTGAAGCGATTATATTGGTGGTGACATGGTTTGCTGCAGCCCCCGTTCACCGAATGACCGGCGGAATATTGCATGTCCTGGCCTGGCCCTTCCATTTGCTGGTGGACCGGCTCCGACCCTGTTTCCACCGAGTTTACGGAAGTGTCCGTCGGCAGCCACTCCCCGACCCAGAGATCTACGAACAAATTGCAGTGGATGACTACCTGGATGATAAAAGCGACGACGGAGAGTCGGACCACCTCCTGCACACTGGAAGTCAAGCTCCAGCGGAGCGGAGACGGACGGATACACCACTCCGGCGCGCGGTCATTCTGGGTTTCTTCTGCATGTTCATGTTCCTCCGCTTCTTGCGCCCCTGGGCTCCGGCATACATGTTCTTGTCGGGTGCTTTGCCCTTGACCCCGTTCTTCGAGGGAGGTCACCGACGGTCGCCAGTCGATGCGACAGAATTGCCCGGTGATTATGCTTGGTTGGAGGAGCGGTCGGCCCTGCACCCCGCCCCGCACTGGGATTGGATGCCGCAGAAGGCGCTTCCGGGATTCTCGGACTGGGATGGTACCGACCGATACGCCCTGCACTACGATCCCAACATGGACCCGCTGCACATCTCCAACCTTAATAGCCCGGTGCTCGACCAGATTCGTCCCGTGCTGGAGGACGGTAGCGTCAAGATCAAGCACATAATTATGCTGAAGCTGGAAAGTACTCGAGGAGATGTTTTCCCGTTAAAGAAGGACTCATTCATGTGGAACCGTATCGCTGAAACCCACAAGGATCATCAAATACCGGCCGAGATTCAGGACCGGCTCTCGAATTTGACTCGGACCGCGGAATGGTTGACCGGGTTTGATGCTGGGTTTGAACACAATGATTCGTTGCACGCCGACCGTAAAGCGTACGGTGGAATTAGTGCCCGGAACGCCCACACCACCGGCACCTACACTCTCAAGAGCTTGGTCGGTACGCTCTGCGGTGTAACGCCGTTGGTAGCCGATTTCAATCGGGAGTACAAACAGCACATTTACCAACCTTGTATGCCTCATGTGCTCAACGCGCTCAGCCAACAACATGATGTCACGAGTGACACGGACGACTTCACTGCTTGGCCCTGGCACTCGGTGTGGATGCAGTCGGTGACGGAAACCTACGATAACCAGGACAAATTGACGCCCGTGTTGGGCTACCATGACAAGGTGACCAAGGAGACTATGGTCGACCCGAGCGCGAAGCATTATCCGGTTAAATCGGAGGAAATTAACTACTACGGTTATCCTGATACGGAACTTCGCGAGTACATCCGCGATGCTATCGATGACGCCGAGCGCAACCACACCCGTCTCTTCCTCACCCACTTGACCGGGACCACCCATCACCCATGGGGCATGCCCCACGATGAGTTCGAGCAGTTTGTCAGCTCCTCCTGGACCGGATCGAACAACGATGTGAATCGCTATCTGAACACGGTCGGCTTTGTAGACAATTGGCTGGCGGAGATTATCGGCATCCTTGAAGAAAAGGGCATTGTTGATGAGACCTTGATTGTGATGGCCGGTGACCAGTACGTGACATGACTATGGATTAATTCTTCTGAGGAACAACTGCTAACCAGATTCTAGTGGCCTGTCCCTACCCAACGATGGCGGCGTAACGCCCTACGATAACCCCCATGTCGGTAGTTTCCACGTCCCGATCGTGTTAGCGCATCCGAAGCTGCCACCGGTTGAAATCAGCACTCCAGTGATCAGCGATCAGATTGTTCCGACGATCCTGGACCTTCTGATCGAATCATCATCTTTGAGCGAAGGTAGCAGCCGCGCGGCACGCGATGTTCTCTCGCTGTATGAAGGCCAGTCGATGATCCGACCTTTGAAGCAAGAAGAGGACGGAAAGCAGGACTGGCAATTCACAGTTATGAACACCGGTGGATCCTGGTTAGCGGTGCGATCTGCAGCACGCCCAGCGTTCCGTCTGGTCGTTCCGCTGGTGGATGATCTCGAATGGCGGTTCACCGATCTTGAGAAAGACCCCATCGAGCTGAAGCCGATCAAACATTTCAATTTGTTGGACTTGGCCACAGATCTTGATCGCGAATATGGAGAGGATGTCGTGAACTGGCTTCGCGATGCCGCGCATATCACCGAGTGGTGGGTGCTCGAGAATTGGCACCGCTATCGGTATATTCCGTCCAAGGACAAGGGTGACAAGGACGACGACAAGCAGGACAAGGATGAGGACTCGAAAAGTTGATTTCTTTTCTTTTCTTTTCTTTTCTTTTCTTTTTCTTTTTCTTTTTCCACTTTGCTGCGGATGATAGCAGTCTCATCCCCATAATTTATTACTACATTGCTCTTGCTCGATAGGCCACATGTGCCAGCACCCAATCATCTCCCGCGCCAAAAGGAGGCGAAGGGGAATATGGGACAACATCCCTACTCAACGCATGGATTATGGCGATTAATCTTTCCGGATTGGCAGGACTCTCATTGAGCGGAGAGCCCCTGTACACTATCTACCGGTTTCTGTGTATAGACTACCAACCTTTTTTTGTTGTCGATATTAATCAATTGATACGCTTGATGATTGACCGAGCGCGGGTCTATGTAGAGTATTTATAGCTGTCTGTCTGTCTTCGCACGGACATTTTCACCAGGTAGACATCCGAGTCCGAGGCATCTCCAGTGCAGTGGAGTGTGGATCCCAACTGTTCAAGGGCCTTTTTGCGCCTAAACTTAAGCCACGATCCTTCCGGCTTGGCTGCGCAATCTATCTGGCACGGCTCCTGAAGCTCTAATTGCCGGATCGTTCCCCTAGTCCGGCTGATATGGAGTTGGTTCCCCCCCCTCATTAATAATCCCTTTCCTTTAATTAGCACTCCCTGAAATGGACAAGACGATGTCTCATCCTTTTCGTTTCGAATCTAGTCCCCGTTCCATATACGGGTACGGCGCTCGATCGCCGTCTCCGTTGGCCGGTTGTGGTGGAGATGATTCTAACGATTTATCCGCAACGCCTAATGCACGCGCCATGTGATAAGTAATATCTGGATTAATTTACAAACCTGGTGGAATGTCTGCAATGCGGTTACTTTTACTCCGTACACTATTGGCCTAGTCATGCCCCCCCCCCCCCGAGCATTAGCCCTCATGGTGGAGAGCATTCCATCGACCCGAAAGAATTACCCCCTTGCGTCGTCCAGTCACGATGGAGGGAATTCTCTCAGCCAAGAGCCGCTACAGTATCAGCTGGCAGACTATTGACACCGGCAATGTCCCTGCAATATGGATCCACGGGCCGGGAGTCGAGCCATCTGTACCGGTGCATTTATCCTGGTCGGCTCCGTAGCTGCCATCGCATATATAGGGCTCGACGTCCCCGGTAAACTTTCCTGTGTTGAATCTTCAAAGCCGAACCGTTGGCTGATCCTCATCATGAAGTTGTTCAACCGCCTGCTCGCTTCACTCGTTACAGCGAGCTCCGGTGAGTGATTGCGTTTGGTGTCTCCCTTTGTCGGTCGACTCTGGTGCTGACGGTTTCCTAGTGTTGCAGTCCTGCCGGGCGCAGTCTGGTACCCCGGTGGCCTACACGGACTCTGAGACTGGCATCACGTTTGATACGTGGACCGTCCCTGCAAGCTCAGGCACGGGTGGCTTTGTCTTTGGTGTCGCTCTTCCGAGTACGGCGTTGACCGAGGATGCTACGGATTTTATTGGTTATCTGGTGAGCAAGAGTGGCGACCACTTGGTCAGTCGGACAGGTATGCTGAATGATTCGCTTCCAGAACTGTAAAGCCGAAGATGCCTCAGCCGCTGGTTGGTGTGGTGTCTCCTTCAGCAGCAGTATGACCAGCTCGCTGCTGTTGGTGGCCTATCCTTACGAGGACTCTGTCTTGACCTCCCTGCGCTTCGGCTCGGGTTACAGCATGCCCGATGTCTACACCGGAGACGCCAACATTACTCAAATTTCCTCAAGCGTAAACGAAACCAACTTCGAGTTGCTCTTCCACTGCAAGAACTGTCTGGTGTGGGACCAGAACGGACAGACCGGAAACGCCACTACCAGCAAGGGTAGGTTGGTGCTCGGATGGGCGCAGGCTTCGTCTGATGTCGAGAGCCCGTCCTGCCCCGACGACATTAGTCTCCAGCAGCACGACACCCAGGGTATCATTGCCGGCACCCTCGATGAGAACGCCGTCAGCGAGTCCTACGAGGAGTGGGTCAAGTTGGCGAACAAGACCGTTCCCGGTGAATGTTCCGGTGATGGTGGCAGCGGGCCGACCCCCGTCCCTGTTCCCGACGGTGCCACGTACGACTACATTGTTGTTGGTGGCGGTGCCGGAGGTATCCCTGTCGCCGATCGACTCAGTGAGGCCGGACACAGCGTCCTGTTGATCGAGAAGGGTCCTGACTCCTCCGGCCGCTGGGGCGGTGATATGAAGCCCGAATGGTTGGACGGAACTAACCTGACTCGCTTCGACGTGCCTGGTTTGTGCAATGAGATCTGGGTGAACTCCGCCGGCATTGCCTGCAAGGATACTGACCAGATGGCCGGTTGTGTTCTGGGTGGTGGAACAGCCGTTAACGCGGGATTGTGGTGGAAGGTGAGGCTCCCGGCATCCGTTGACTTGATAACACAATGACTAACCCTACCCAGCCCAACCCTGTCGACTGGGACTACAACTTCCCCGAGGGATGGCAGTCGTCCGACATGCAGGCTGCCGCTGAGCGTGTGTTCGCTCGGATCCCCGGCAGCGACCACCCGTCCACCGACGGAAAGCGTTACTACCAGCAAGGATTCGAAGTGCTGTCCCGCGGCCTGCAATCTGCCGGCTGGAAGTCTGCCGAGTTGAACACGGTTCCCGCCCAGAAGAACAAGACTTTCGGACATGCGCCTTTCATGTTCTCCGGTGGAGAGCGTGGCGGCCCCATGGCGACGTACCTGGTGTCGGCCAGCGAGCGCAAGAACTTTGTCCGCTGGTCCAACACCACTGTCAAGAGGGTCGTCCGTGAGGGTTCTACCGTCACCGGTGTCGAAGTCGAAGCTAGCCTTGACGGCGGATACGCTGGCACCGTCAATGTCACCTCTGGAACCGGCCGCGTGATCTTGTCTGCCGGTACCTTTGGCTCGCCCAAGATTCTCATGCGCAGTGGTATCGGCCCCAAGGACCAGCTGGCCATCGTGAAGAAGTCGGATGACGGCGAGACCATGATCGCCGAGTCGGAGTGGATCGAGCTGCCTGTCGGACACAACTTGGTTGACCACGTCAACGTAAGTGACAGCACAAAGTTACGAGGGCTATTGCTAATAACCACAGACCGACCTTGTGTTCACCAACCCCGATGTTGTCTTCTACGACTTCAAGTCCGCGTACGATGACCCCATTGAGAGCGATGCCCAGAGCTACCTGAGTAAGTCCACCTATCCCTCCCACGGACGCTTCAACTAACCCGTCTAGACGGCCGCACCGGTATCCTCGCCCAAGCCGCGCCCAACATCGGACCTATGTAAGTCTCCATTCAACACCGCTGAATCCAGCCAACTGACAAACCCAGTATCTTCGACGAAGTCACCGGCACCGACGGCGTCACCCGCCAGATCCAGTGGACCGCCCGTGTCGAAGGCGGCCACGACACCCCCGACGGACGTACGTTCACCCCTTCCCCCATACCTACGCAAGAAATACTAACCAGAGCAGACGCCATGACCGTCAGCCAGTACCTGGGCCGTGGATCCACCTCCCGCGGTCGCATGACCATCACCTCCGGCCTGAACACCGTCGTCTCCACCATCCCCCAGCTCCGCGACCAGGCCGACGTCGACGCCGTGATCAAGGGTATCCAGAACCTGCAGCAAGCCCTCAGAGGCGCAAACCTCACCTGGACCTACCCCGCCAAGAACACCACAGTCGTAGACTTCGTCAACAACGTAAGACACCTCCCCACACCCCCAAGAGCAAAGCTAACAAAACCAGATGCCGGTCACCACCAGCGCCCGTACCGCCAACCACTGGATGGGTAAGTCACTTCTACATCTACCACAAAGCACCAAAGCTAACAGTGTAAACAGGAACCTGCAAGATCGGCACCGACGACGGCCGCGACGGCGGCTCTGCCGTCGTGGATCTCGACACCAAGGTCTACGGCACTGACAACCTGTTCGTTGTTGATGCCAGTATCTTCCCCGGCATGATCACCACCAACCCGTCGGCGTATATTGTCACGGTTGCCGAGCGCGCCGCGGAGAGGATCCTCGATCTCCAGGTCGAGGAGGAGTGTGAGGCTTGAGCCTGTTTTTGAAATACTTTTCTTGACATTCTTTGGACTGTTGTCCTTTTTTTTCTTTTTTCCTTCTTCGGTTCTTGTCTTTCCTTCATTCGATTTGGTTATATAGATTTAACATACTTTGATTACTATATCATGTCTTGTAGATGTATTAAGGTATAGGTAGAGTTCATAATTAACTAGTAGCAAGAAGTCTACATCTTTAATAATCCACAATACTCAAGTACACTACACCCAAGGAAACAACACCAAAACCAGACATGTCTCTATTCTATAACATGAATCTATATAATCATACAATTCAACTCCCAAAACCTACAATCCCCTCAAACAACCCCCTAAATACCCCTCCACCCTCCCCAAATCATCCAGTCCAGCCAACACACCCACATACCCATCCGGCCTCACCACCGCCACAACACCCTTATCCGGCGAAACACCGTACGTAGCATATACGTCCTGCAGAGCGACGCCGTTGTAGAAACGCATCTCGGCTAGGTCTTTTACAGGGGGGGGAACGTCCTCCCAGACGAAGTCGCGGTCGAGACGGGGGTGGAGGACGGTTAGTTGGAGGGTGGGAGGGAAGGAGGCGAGGATGTCAGGGATGCGGGCTAGGGCTGTGGTCGAGAGACCGGGGGAGAGGAGGTCGGTGGATGTTAGGAGGAGGATGTGGAACTTCGATGTGTCCATATCTATTATTGTCAGTATCAAGTGTCGAGTGTGTGGGAATGGAGTAGGAAAGGAACAAACCATCATGCAAATCCCGCACACACCCATCTGCATGTCTCTTCACAGACACATTGAGTAATCTCCGACCCGGTCGTAGAATACCAGATACATGGTCTGTGTCTGACGGAGCGCCGTGCTCGACGAGGATGTTGGCCGGATACTCGATTCCGCAGCCGCTGGTGAACCCGTTGCCCTTGTTGAAGACGGAGAGGAACTGCTCGTGGGAGAGCGTCTCGCTGCCGGTCTTGGACCCGATCTTGCCGCTGAACATGGAGGAGAATGTGCGGTCGAACTCGATCAGTTCGTGTGCGATGCTTGAGCGTTCCGTCGCGTATGTGTCTACTATGTTTGTCGGGGAGGGGGTGAGGCCTTGGATTGTGTAGGCTAGTTTCCATGCGAGGTTGAACGAGTCCATCATTGAGATGTTCATGCCTTGGCCTGCCTGGTATTTGTTAGTTGGTTTAATAGGGTTACGGTGATTGGTAGGTACCTTTGGGCTGTGGGTGTGGCATGCTGGGTGTTGTTAGTAGTGATTTAATGAAATGGGCTGAGTTGCTCACCGTCGCCGACTATCAAGACCCGTCCGAGGCTCTGGTCGTCCTTCACCTCGAACGACTCGGCCACGCGCTGTCCGATCTGATACGCAGCCCACCAGTCGACCTGGTCGAACCCGTGCTTCGGGCGCACGTAGTACGGCTTCAGCGCAGCGCCCGCCTGCTCGAAGATCCCCTCCAGCGTGACCTGGGCTCTGCGCGCCCGGCCGTCATCCCTGGCCGATTCATCCTCGGGCGCCACGTCCCCAGGAACCTGCACGTACAGGCGTGTCAGGTACTCGCCCGTCGCGATGCGCTCGCGCGGGATGACCATGACAGAGCCCGAGTTGGAATGAATCGCCGTGCGACGACGGATATCAGGGAAGTCAGTATCGGCGACGAAGTCCGCCACGCCCCAGATATGGTCCGTAGATTCGCCCTGCATCCGCACGCCCACGGAGCGGCGCACAGCCGAATGCGCGCCGTCCGCGCCGACGAGATACTTCGTGCGGACGAGTCGACGCACGCCGTCCGTCTCGACGGTCGCGAGCACAGGACACTCCGGATCGCCGGCGGCGTCCATCTCGACGTGAATCAGCTTCGTCGAGCGCTGCACCCCGCGACTCGAGTACCGCCGCAGATCGTCTTCCAGGATGCGCTCCACGCGGCCCTGGTGCAGGGTGACTTCGAAGGGGAAACGCGTCGGCACCGAGATATCCGGGTTTATGGAGGTCCGTTCGATCACGCGGCCCTGTGCGATCGCGTCCGGGTCGAGAGTTGGGTTCCAAAAGGCGACCTCGTACATCTTGCATCCGTCGCTGAGGATCTCGTCTGCCAGCCCGAGCATCTTGAACACCTCGAGCGTGCGCGGCTGCAGCCCGTCTGCCTGTCCGGACCGGAGGATCCCGGCCTTCTGGTCGACGCAGAGCACCGAGTCATCGCTGAGGCCGTAGCGGGCGAGAAGCAGCGTCAGCATGAGTCCTGCGGGACCGGCCTGATCTTATTAGACATGGATGGGCTGTTGTCGCGGGAGGGCAAAAAAGCAAAAAGGGACGAGAACCTACCCCGACCACGACGACCTCGTAGCGCTCTACATCCTTGTCCCTGGGGTGGAATGCAGGCGCGAGACGAGGGAGAGAGGGCGCGAACGAGCGGAAGACGCGGAGCTCCCGCGCGGAGGAGGCAAATTCCGAAAAGACAGGCATTGGTTGGATTCAGGTGCAGTCAGATCGAGTCAGACGAGGATCAGGCTTCCAGGTCCTTGCAGGATTTAACTGTCCTTTTCCCACTAAATACCGAGACGTGAATTTGCCGAGCAAACATAATTTGTGTCAGACTGTCAGTCCATATCTGTCTCTTCCGCAATCAACCTCATGCTGCAGTCTGGAGAGGGAAAAGGGAAAAAAAAAAGTCGTGTCACGGAGTTTGATTAGACTGGTTATCGATGGCTTTCACAGACTGGTCCACTCTTGATGCGACGACAGACGGGCCTAGTGTAGACGGATTCCACTAGTGTATGCGAGCCACCTGGGGCCAAGTTTAGTGGCAGTCGCTATTCGAATCGGGAGATTAGGTCTGGTTGAATACGCGTCAGCCTCCCCGGTGTATTGATATTGTGGGGATATTCTCCAGGTTTAGGTGTCGGTTTTACACGCATTTTCTGGTTAGTCAATTGCGAGTAGTGCGATGCTGAGAAAAGAATGCTACTCAACACAAGATACTGTGCCGAGCCCTAAGGCGAAGGCTCCAGCACGAAACAGACTTCACGGTGGAGTCCACAGTCGACACTCCCCTGTCAATATGGTCTTGGCTGCATGAGCAGTACTGCAACTAGATCCAGCCCCCAATAAGACGTTCCTTCGGCACTGCCAGAACCAGCAAATGAAGGCTCGCTACAGACCAGGCTCATCTGATTGTGGCCCCGTGTGATCGGAGTCCTGCAGTCGAGTTTCCGACCAGGCACACAAACATCCCAGGTAAATAAGTCTGACGAAATACTAACAAAGTCAACACCATCAGCCATGTCCTCTGCTCTGGTCCTCTTCCGTCTCCAGAGTTGGTCGTTATCATGGCCGGTGGTGAGAACCGGAGCTGGGTGATTGAAACTGTGTCGTGGCCGCTGTTCGGTCTGAGCGCCGTTCTCGTGGTGCTGCGGCTGTGGACACGCACCCGTATAATCCGGTCGCTGGGCTGGGACGATGCCTTTATCATTCTCGCGCTGGTGAGCGCCGTCACCCTCTAGTTGTGCCTTTTCAAGGGACCTCTACGTACTGATCTGGACTAGGTATGCGCCTGCGTCAACAGTATCATGATCACCATCAGCGCGCACTACGGCACCGGACGCCATGCCAACACGTTAACCGAGTACCAGCAGATCATGTCGACGAAGTACAACTGGCTGTCGCAGGGGTTTCACGTCATGTCGAGCAACTGGGGCAAAGTGTCGGTCGCCATGTTCTTGCTCCGCATCATCCGCAAGGTGAAGCACCATAAGATGGCGATCTGCGGGGGAATGGTGCTTTTGACAATCATCAACGTGGTCTGCGTGTATACCATCTACGGACAGTGTACGCCGACGGCAAAGCTGTGGGACACTAGTGTGGACGGATCATGCTGGGACCCCGGCGTGCAGAAGAACTACGCGTTCTTTCAAGGATGTATGTGTGCCTTGGACGGGTGCTCGCGACGTGACTAATGTAAGCTTCCTGTAGCGTCGTCTGCCTTTTCAGATCTCGTTCTAGCGCTCTATCCTCTACACACTATCTACGGCCTCCAGATGGCCCGGAAAGTGAAGTTCGGTCTCGCCACCGTGCTCTCGCTGGGTATCTTGTGAGTACCTAAGATGGCATTCGTATGTTCTACTGTCTAACCCTATAGTGCAATGGTGGCGGCCATCATCAAAACCATCAACCTCGCTTCCCTCAGCGCCCGAGCCGACTACCCCTGGAAAACGGTGGATCTGGCCATCTGGATCGAAGTGGAGCAGTACCTCATTATCATTGCGGCCTGCATCCCCACCCTGACGCCGTTGTTCAACATCGCCATCTACAAGCGGTCCTCGAAGCGGAACGCCAGCTCCGGCAAGAAGGTCTACACCGGTCCGCAGTATGGGCGCAGCGACGGGTATGCGCAGTTCGGCAGTCGTCCCGGCCAGGAGTACCCGCTGGACGAATACTCGGGGGATATCTGGACTACGCGAAAGGACGGTGATGGGAACAGTGACGACCCGATCATCACCGAGGAAGGGGGCCAGGGCATTATGAAAACCACGGAGATCCACATTCAAACGGGAAGCATGGCCGAAAGGAACGACTCTCGACCATGATATTTTTCAAGTTATTTCTTAGTTATCTCTATATGCAGAAGCCTAGAATAGATACGGAGTATAAGTTTTGGCAGGATTGGAGCTAATTCCTTGGGTGTCTAGCACCATGTAACTTGATATTAGCAATGATTGCAACCTCGGTCAGCAATGGACCCAGCGTCGACCAGGATATAAATTAGTTAATTAACATCTTTCAGCTCACGTTGGCCATGGAAAACCATGCCATTCGTTACTCTGGCTGGGACACTAAAATCGACCGGGCAATCGTAGATCCACAACCTAACCTCCCCAGTTAGAACTTAGCATACAACCCCCCACCCCTTCTGGCAATAAAATGCCCTATCTGCGTCTCCACTACGCCCTACACCCCTGTCATGCTCGGTGGAGGAAATCCATCTCCATTCGATGAGATATCCCTCATTCGCTTAGTTTTCGTCGTCGGCTCGGAACATTTTTTTCAGCTCATGAAACAAGTTATCTATTTTCCCTTCTCTCATCCCTGCCAGTCTGGGATTACCCCCATCTGCACGACAGCCACGTCATGCCATTTATGTCCTGCTTATGCGTGACCGTTATTAATTGAGGTCGCCACGTTGGCAATCCGCTCGATTGCTCTCAACGCCCACCAACCCCTATGTAATAAGCCGAGCAGGTGGATTGATAAGAACAATGCACCGGACAAACCATTCCAACGCTAATCAAACACGAGATGAGCAAATTTTGCAAACCGAGATTAACATTCGGAATACCCGATGGGGCGGGAAAAGCCTATTGTTTCCTTTCCCCCCGAGCCCTAGGCCATGCGCTGTAGGCTAGCACTGCTTTTAGTTCAGTGAATGTGCGGAGACCCGGACCGCTGGTCGTTCTGTGCGTGTTTAATCTGCTCCAGGGGAACTGGCCACTTGCCCCGCTGAAACAGGCCATGCGTTAGTAACTTGGCATCGGCAATGAGGTCGGGGAGGAAACGTAGCATGGGTGTGGACTAAGGGTTAGATTTCTGTTCTGCAGTCTGTTGTGTCTTTTTTCTGTCAAGGTTTTCTTCTTTCTTCTTCTCTTTTCCTTTGTTGTATGTATATGTATATGCTTGAAGAAAGATGAAGGAAACAATTGATACTCCGTCCCCGCCACACTCACCCACCTCCTCCTCGGAGGCAGAGAAGGGTCGGTCAACGGTAGACCTGGAAGAGATCGGCGAGCGAGAAGGCTACGTGCTCGACACTGCGCTGGCGCAGAACCAGAATCTGCAGACCACAGAAGATGGCCGCACCGTGCTCATCCCGCAACCGAGTAGCTCTCCGTACGACCCGCTGAACTGGTCGTCGAAGAAGAAGCATATCATCCTCATCGTCGTCTCTGCTACAGCCCTTCTGGCCGATTACGGCAGTGCCACCGGCGCAGTGACGCTGATCCAGCAGGCGGAGTGAGTATGCGACCCGGTCTACAGACACAGATGCTGACTGTTGTCGCGCAGACAGTGGAACATGACACAGGACCATGTGAACCACTCGCAGGTGGGCAATGTGTTCATGCTGGGCGCCGGCGCTCCCTTCGTCGTCGGCCTCGCTGCGTATTTCGGGCGGTACCCGGTGCTGTTCTGGTTCGTGGTGATTGCCCTGGCCACGGCGATCTGGTGCGCGGGCGCGCAGACCTTCGAGTCCTTCATGGTGCGTTACCACCCTGCCCTCACTCCAAGACAAACTAACGGGTCCAGGCGGCGCGAATCCTAAACGGCTTCTTCTCAACCGTGACCCAAGGCGTGAGTATCCGCCCCCTACCTAAGTCTAGATCCAATCAGAAGACTAACCAGACAAGGGCGGCCTGATGTTCGTCAAAGACATGTTCTTCCTGCACGAGCAAGCGCGGAAGATCAACATCTGGTCCGGGTTCATCGTGCTCTCACCCTACCTAGGCCCCTTATTTGCCGCCTTCATCACAAGCACGCAGATCTGGCAGTGGGCGTTCGGCGTCTACAGCATCATCACAGGCCTCTGTCTAATCGCCATCATGGCCCTAGGCGAGGAAACCTACTACGATCGCAAGACCGTCCAGCCGGAACTCATCCCCAACGGACCCCGCTGGCAGCGCATGCTCGGCATCCAGCAATGGCAATCCGGGTACATCATCAACACGCCCATGGACGCCCTCATGCGGCCCGTCACCATGCTCCTCAAGCCCGTCGTCTTCCTCTCCACAATCTACTACCTCGTCACCTTCGCCTGGGTAGTAGGCATCAACACCACACTAGCCATGTTCCTGCCCCCGGTCTACGGCTTCGGCTCGAAACAAATCGGTACCCCACCCCAGTCCCCCCCCCCAATATCCAATAACATAGGTTAACCCAGAACAGGCTTCTTCTACTTCACGCCCATCGTAGCCGCAATCCTAGGCGAAGCATGCGGCCACTGGCTGCACGACTTCCTAGCCGTGTTCTCCACGCGCCGAAACAAAGGCCACCTGGAGCCGGAAGCCCGTCTCCTCGCGATCTGGGTCGCGACGCCCTTCATGATCGCCGGACTGGTCCTCATGGGCTTCGCAATGGAAGGCCACTACCACTACATGGTCACGGCGCTGGGATGGGGTCTGTACGTGTTCGGGATCATGATCGTCACCGTCGCGATCAACGCCTACCTGCTCGACAGCTACCCCGAGGCGAGCGGCGAGGTGGCGGCGTGGATCTGCTTCGGGCGCACGACCGGCGGGTTCATCGTTAGCTATTTCATGGTCGAGTGGTTGAATGAGCAGGGCGCCCGACGCCAGTTTGGGACCATGGCTGCTATTAACGTATTTGCGTTTCTGATTGCCGTTGTTATGCAGGTTTGGGGGAAGAGGATGCGTGTTTGGGGGGGTCGGGCGAATTTCAAAACTGTTTAATTTTAGTATAGAAGATGTGTCCCCGTGTTTGGTTTTATGGGATGGGGAAAAAGGGTTAAGATGGGTTAATGTGGGTGTATATAGCTTTTTAATATTATTGGTTCTAGGTCTATTTCTATGCTGGTTGTGTTGTGGGTTAGTTAGTGCGGATTGTCCTCGTTCTGGTCGAAGTGCTCCCTGGCCCAGGGACTGCGGAGACGGATGGCACGGCCCTTGTAGAAGAAGATGAAGGGGATCGGGACGAGCAGGATGGCCAGGAACCCGAGGAGACTGGACGCCCACTCGTAGTTCAGGCGTTCGTACATCTGCGTCGCGAAGAGAGGGAATCCGGCGCCGACGAGGTTCCGGACGAGAATGACGCCGGCGAGCGCTGACGCCGAGTACGTCTGGTAGCTGTCGACGACGTAGTTGAGGATGCTGAGGATGACGATGTAGATGCCGGCGCCGAAGAAGGAGGACGCGATGATGGGCACGATCCAGTGCACGGAGGGGTAGCTGGTCCAGCCGAACCAGAAGAGACTGATGGGGATGAAGAGGGCGCCGAGCCGGGCCATCCACATGCGGGCCTCGGGGACGCCCTTGCCGGCGTTCTCGCGGACGCGACGGAGATAGTAGCGTTCCTGGAGCGGGTAGAAGGCGAAGGCGATGACGGGGCCGATGGCCATGCCGAGGAAGGTGAGGCCCTGGGCGCCGACGTTGAAGCCGTGGCCTTTTCCGGGGCCGAAGACGAGCGGGAAGGCCTCGTTGAAGAGGTAGACGAGGCCGTAGAGGAAGCCGTTGTAGATGGCTGAGAAGAGCGTGATGGGCTCCGTGATGAGGAACCGGAAGGGCCGCGTCAGTGTGATGCTGAAGAGCTGGTGGAGGCCCTTGCGGCTGCGCGCGCTGGTGTCCGTGATGGACTCGGCGGACTTGAGGTTCTCGGCGCGCATGCGCTTGCGCACCCGGCTGGCTTTGTGTTGGAGGACGACTGTGTGGCGCGTTTCGGGCACCGTGAGCACGAGAAGGATCCAGATGCCGCCGGTGATGGCCATCATGATCCAGAAGATCCAGCGCCAGCCTAGATCCAGCGCCATGTATCCGCTTACGACGAGCGCCATGGGCGGCCCGAACGTGCTGCTGAGCCCGTAGATGGCCATCGGTCCGCCACTGCTGTTGCGCTCCCAGAGGTCACTGATGGATCCGCCGGTGTTGGTTAAGGGCGCGCCGCCTGCGAAGCCGGCGAGGAAGCGGCAGACGAGGATGGTTCCGATGTTCGGGGCCAGCGCGATGGGCAGCTGGAAGATGAACAGGAGGAACCATGACACGATGTATACCGGTTGGCGACCGAAGTATTCGGAGAGCGGCGCGAGGAGGACGGGGCCGACGGCGTAGCCTAGCACGTAGAGCGACAGGCACAGTGTTGTGACTTCTCCCGAGACGCCGAATTCTGATTGAATGGCTGTGGCGCCGGAGGAGATGCTCCCTGCGCACCATGTTCTGGCGGGATATTAGCGCTGTGAGGAACCGGGGTGGATAGCTGGACGTACGTGATGACGTTGAGCATGCTGACGAGAATTGTTATGTACCATTTCCGCGCTTTCGACCAGCACCGAGGGTTATCGCGGTCGCCATGCGAAAAGGTGATGGACAAAGGCAGGGCTTCATCCGGGCTATCCCTAGCTCGCGCCAGGGCCTCTTCCTCCGTCACCATAACAAGCGTATTCTCGCGATACGAGTCGGAGATCTTCTGCTCCAAGCCCGCATCGTCGGCGCCAATGTTGCGTTCCTCCATTGGCGACATGGTTCAGGCACGGAGGGAGAGAAGTTTGTTGTTCTGGCGAAGGTGGGAAGAGAAACCATAATGGAATTAGAAAAAAGAGAGAAGCAAGGAGAACCGGGGAAACGACTCGCAGGCCACAGATTAGTCACAAGAAACAGTTGTGACGTTGAGTCTGGAACCGAAGTCTGGTCCACGAAGGCAAATCTCCACCGGAAACCCCAATCACATAGCCTCTATACCCCAAAAATCGGGCTTTCTCCCGGTGAAGAAGCTTTGCCCAAGCTTTTTCCTTGGCTGCCGAGGGCTTTGGAGGGTCCACAGTTGGACGATCCTTTTCTTATACGGAGAAGTTTGTCTTCCCCGGGAGATAAGTTCAGTGGATTCTGGCTTTTGATTTTTGCGGTCAGATAAATGAGTAATGAAATGGATTAGATTGGATTTGTTTATCTTGCTCAATTCACTTATCCTGAATGTGGCCTAGGCATTGGGTGAAGGTGATTCCTCACATCGTCAATGCAAGCGATACGTCATTTAATAATTGGAGACCTCTAAGACTTGGAGCAAGGGCAAGTCCAGATAAGAAAAATATCTGATTTTCTCTCGGTTCACTCGGACTTTCAGTCATGATTCTGATTATATTCAGCCATTTCACACATTAACCTAGGGTTCAACTTTCCTTAGATCACCAGGATACCTAGCACATCGAACATAAGTAGCTGTGAATGAGACAGTCAATAGATGAGTCAAGTCTTAAACAAGTGCATTTACAGGTGGGACTGACAAGACTACAAATATAGACACATTATACTGCAAACAAAGCAACTTCTCTCAGGACATGAAATTAATTTAGCATCATCTGGTCAGTCAAGATTGACTAAAGCCTAATCGTGATACGCCCGTTCGCGTCTCTCGCACAATCAGCAAGGCCATACCGCGGAGTCAACAAACTAGAATCGGTCAGTCTACAAGTTCAATCAGACACTCGAGTAGCCAACCTCCAATGCAGAAACCCAGCGCAGTACGTATAGCACACATGAGCAAATTCTAGGGCAGTCGTACTCTCAAACTGCAGCCCTAGCTCCCAATACAATTGCTCCATTCGTATAACGCAGGCTTGTAGCCCTAGAACCATCCGGTCGCCTGCCGCTTGGAGAGTACTTCCGCTATTCACGAGTAGAGGAATGAGACTGCACACTTCTCCACTTTTCTATTGAATGTATTAGCTGAAGGGAACCGGAGTCTGTATGTTGAGGGCTGACGAACGACTTCTTTCTTCAAAGATAGGATATCATTGATTCTGTTCAAACATTGATTAGTTGCGTCGCTCGAAGACACACTTGCACTCACAATGCGATAGTCAGATTGGTCTCGAAACACAGTTCCAGCATCAAGGGATGTTCGCGAAGGCCGCGTGGACTCTGGCCTGACAGGCCCAGTCTGTCCCGTTAGTTTGAGCTAGTTAAGCACGATGTGATAAATCCATACTCTGTTGCGGCACAAATAACCCCCATCAGATTAGTTCCTAGTCGGTAGTGCAGAAACTCATCCACCGTGGGTAGACGGTCGTGCTGGTGAACCAGTTGCTCGGTTCAGACATAGCCACGGTGAATTCAATCTCCCGGAAAAAGAGCACGCGTTGATCTACCCCGTCAGAGGATTGCTAACTGGGAGGGGATGGACTCACCTAGATCATAACGGCCTCGGATTGCATCGGCAATGGGTCGAAACCTCTCGACGAAATGGTATCGCTTGAGCGATTGTGCGCCTGGGTAGACGTGTGATGGCAATTCTAAACTGTGTGCTACGTAGAACAGTGTATACTCCCGGAATAGCTGTGATGCTGTAATTTCCTCTTCCTCAACACCAGCCGCCTGATCCATCTCATCGTCCCAAAGCAGGAGCCATACCATCAGCCGGGAGAGCGTGCAGAGGTCTTCGAACCGTGTATTCGGCCACCATAGACAGGCAAGCTGGTCGAGGCGGGTAGCTTTTATCTTCTGGGTCTTTTTAGGGTTGTCCGGGTACAGACTATGCAGGCGTTAGCAGTGATAACGGTTATCAAGTAGGAATCACTTACCTATCGATGTATATATTCAACAGAGCGCGTAGTTCCTCGTGGCGCGGGTTTATGGTTTCAGACCAGTAAGTAAAGAAAGACCGCAGGTCAGGAATACTAAACTGTTGATCCTGCAGACGTTTGCACATCACTGCCTGGTCATTCATACAAGGTGCCATGTTGAATTAATATTTTTTAGACGGGATTCTGTGCTCAAATTGATTCTCTGATTGCAGTGATACAGTCTTCGGTTCCTATACTGGATGAAACTATATAAACATAAACCTTAAAAGGCTTTGGTGGCGTTTATACTATGCGGTCCACGGTTACCCATCGGAGCTTCGTGGAGGGCTTGCATAAGCTTTCTGGCCATATCGTATTTCTTCGTATAGGTCGTACATCGTGATGGACCTTCTACTGCGATTTCACGCGGTGGAGCTTGCCACTTGCCACGCTGTGTCATAAACACAAAATATCTAGGTGACGTACGAACAATTCTCTAGGTCTCCATTGATGATGTCCCTCGGTGTCATCGAGACAGATTGCATGTTGGAGAGGGAGGTGGATGGCGTTGAATATTGTTCAAATGGAGACCCCAGAACGCCTGCCAGCGGTCATCTGCACAGAAACCACAGCGATGCCCGAGGGTCTTCAATCCAATTGCTTATCCCTTCCAACATTTTACCCAATTATCTCGAGCCAGTTGCATACTCGTCATCTGCCAGTCTATTTCCTCACATTCCGTATCACGCTCCTTTTTGAGGGCGATACATAAAGCAAGGGGTCTTTGTCCCACACTGATAGAAGATTTTACCAGTCAAGTGGATCTTGGGCTTCAGAGTCATATTCTGACGTCCATGTCTAGTGACCATCAAGATCGGAATACCTGACAAGTCTCGTGTCCGGTGTTGTCCCTCGCTTGTTGATCTGTACCTCCTTTTCCCGGGTAGTTTCTACGGTCGAGGCAATTGGAAACACGTACTTGCTCTCCACAACACGAGGTCAAGAAACATTAGATCTGCAATTCGAACATCGATCAAAACTGTGACATCTGCCATTTGCCCAAAATGAACAATACATTCTCAACCGAGGAGGGGAGTATAAAGAAGGTCGTCATTGTGGGCGGCTCAATCGCAGGCCTGACGCTAGCCCATGCATTGTGCCATTTAGGAATCGAATTTACCGTGCTAGAAAAGCATGGAGAAATAAGCTCCAGTGTAGGCGCCAATATCTGTATACTGGGCAATGGCGCCCGCATTTTGGATCAGTTGGGCGTATGGGATGATATCCTACAGCGGACGATTCCCGTGGATTCCCAACGTGTATGGCGCGAGGATGGGCGCTTGGTTGGAGAGACCGATGCCCTGAAGCTCCTACCTATTCGGTAAGATTATACTGTATCCCTGAGCCAGATCAAGTGCTGAAAATGATATGAAATAGTCAGGGTTACCCCCTGGTTTTCATTGAACGACGGGAATTACTGCAGGTCCTTTTTGATCACTTGAAGGATAGACGCAAAGATGTTTTGGTGAGCAAGTACGTTACTTGCATTGAGCACTTGCCTGTTGGCATTGTCGCTTATTGCGCCGATGGATCAAGCGTGGCTGGGGACTTGGTGGTCGGTGCAGATGGGGTGCGCAGCGTTGTTCGCGAGGAAATGTGGAGGCATATGACAGTAGCCGGTCTGGGTTCATCGACAGAGAAAGACCGAAAATGTGGGTATATAAGAGATGTTGGACTGTAGGCTGACGATAATTGCCAGGCATCAGGGCCGAATACTGTTGTGTCTTTGGTATCTCCAGTCCAACCCCTGGGCTGTACCAACGACAGGTGAACCGCACCATTGATGATGGTATTTTCTTTTTCGGCGCCTTGGGCAAAGACGACCAAGTCTTCTGGTTCTTGTGCTTCCATATGGGCGATGTTTATCATGGATCGGATATCCCCAAGTTTGATGAAGCCCAGCGGGAAAGCCTTCTTGAATCAGCTCTGGATAAGTGTGTAGGGGAGGGTGTATGCTTTGACAAACTCTACAAGAACACCATACGAAGCGCCCTGGTCCCACTGGAGGAAGGTGTATATCGGTACTGGAATTGGGGACGAATGGTTTGCATCGGTGACTCGTCCCACAAGGTACGCGTACCCCCTATATAGTACCACATTGTTGTTCGGGAATGCTAAGAACAAAAATTCAGACCGCGCCTAACTTGGGACAAGGAGGAAACGCCGCTATCGAAGATGCAGCATCTCTGGCCAATGAAATTGACAAGCTACGCAGCCCTACCTCCACGACTGCGATGCACGAAACCCTTCAGTTATGGTCCAATAAACGGAAGAAACGAGTCACCCCAATATGTCACGCCGGGGAGGCCGTCACGCGAATGGAGATGTTCAAGAACTGGGCTTACAAGATACTGGGCCTTTATTTAGCCGTGCGTCATTCATCCGCTTTGGCCGATATCCTTTGTGACGCCAGCATCGGGGCAGAAAGTCTGTCTTTTCTCCCCCTGCCCCCCAAGTCCAATAGAGGAACTATGCCTTTTGACCGGAGCAAGGGATTGGGAGCTCCGGGCACTATGCTCAAACGCACAGCCTGGGCCTTCCCCTTCCTGCTACTCTCGTTCATTTCTTGCTGGGGTGGAGTATACGATGTGGCCCTAACTAGCAGCCAATCACTTGTGCATTCAGACATGCAGAAAGGTGTCTCATATCAGTATATTGCCAATTACGCAGTGATAATGATAATCTGGACAGTGGAAGGCTTCCGAGGGGGAAATCGGCTGTCCCTCGCAAGCTGGTAAGTCTGACAGCATACCGTTATCTGAAAATATGACTAACGAAAACAAGGCCACTCCCATTTGCCATTCTCGCCCACTGGCAGCACGCTCGGGAACTCGCTGTTCCACTATACTTTGGGCTCTACTATCTTCTCCAACGAGGATCGAGACTCTTAGTCCCCGATTGTCGGATTGTTTGTCTGCCATATATCAAGGCCTTGGTTCCAGCACTTGTTGCAGGCCACTTCCTTCCTGCCGCAAGTATCTTCCAGGAGGACTCACCAGAGTTCTTCCGGGATCTTCATCTTCCACTCCCGCTTCTACCTATCATGTTCAGCGGTGTCCTGTGGATGGTGTCTCTCTGCTTCCGCGACACTACGTCTGCCGCTCGTTTGCACGCACCCACTACAGACCTTAATTATATAAGATTCGCTTGTAGCTTCATTGCTGCGATCGCAGGGTATCATTCCTTTCACAGTTGGTGGCTGACAGGCTTGCTTCCCGGAAAGCTCTTGACGCTTTCCCAACCGGGAGGGCTTGCAATCAGCAGTGGGCTAATCTGGCTCATGCTGGAGATAAAAGACCTCAAAGTTCTTGGGCAAATATCGGTCTCGTGGGTCGTGATGATGCTTTGCATGCCTGTGGCCACTGTCCTGCTGGGGCCTTCCACTGCTTTAATCCTCGGATGGGGCTTTCGAGAGGAGGTCCTTGCTAGGTCCCTGCAGGGCTGATCCTAAAGCGCACACTGAGATGACACATTTGATTTGATGCTGAGCATGATTCAAGGGAGATATAAGTAAACAGGGAAAGTATTAGGAGATTTAGCAGGGAGCCACTGACACTTGTTCTGACAAGAATGTAAGTGAAATGGTGAAAGCGAGTTAATTTCTAGAATAAACAAAAGCGCATTGAATAAATCAACTCCCTCTTCCCAAAGAGCCAATACCACGAAATTAATAGCCTCCTTCCCTTCCAAGGAATCAATGGATCACGGGTCAAACACTATCAACCTCCACAACCTCCTGGACTCGGCCTTCCTCCCGGACATTCTTCAGCATACTCAAAGCATCTAGACCAATCTCCAAGCCCAAAAACCCCAGCGCCATCCAGAACGCAAACACACCGTTCCACGCATAAGGCCCATGAAACTGCGTATGCACACCAGTAGCACAAGCAAACACAATAGGGGTAACGACATTAACCCAAGCAACCAGCTTCGGGAACATCGGCCGCGCGCTACAATCAGCAAACACAGCCCACGCGAAGGTCCAACTCTGCATCCACAGCGTGGGCCACTGAATCAAGGTACTGATCCAGAACAAGTCGCTCAGCAAGAGAGTGAGCTGGGGCCCGCGGTCCCGGAACGTAATGACACCCAGGAAAATACCGGAGAAGATGAACGAGAATACTCCCGCGGCTGCGCTGGCGAGCTGGAGCTGCGGGAGGATGGGGTCCACGTTGGGAATCCGGCTGATTTGTCGGGATATGACGGCTCCCCAGGGCAGGAAGAATCCGCCGGTGAAGATGAATAGCGCGGCGGCGGCTTCTGTGCCCGTGTGGTAGGCTTTGTAGTGGGCGTGCACGCGGTCTGCGTCCCAGGATGGCGGCATGGGTGGGAATGAGCGCATGGCGATGAGGCCTAGGAGGAAGGTTAGACCCCATAGCGGGCCGCAGAGGATGCTGCAGTATTGCCAGGTTTGGGGGTTGCATGTTTTGGTGTAGAGGGGGTGTGAGTTGATGTTTTCTGCGAGGGCTTTTAGTTGTTGTTTGGGTGGCATTTTGCTTGGGGTTGTCTTTGGGGATTTGGTTTGCTGGGTTGTTGGTGAGGTCTGCGGGGTTTGTTCATGGTAACACTACACATATATTCATTCCTAGCTAGGGATGGCATATTGACTGGCGAATGAGTGTAATGTGTAGAGTAACGCTTTTCGTATTGTGCATTCTGACCATGGTCAGGAGGAAGATAAACGCAAGGGATCGGGTTTTACAGATCCTTGGGTGGGGGTTGTTCTAACTTTCCGATACCCTCCTGGGATCCACTTGATTCCACTTATTGTCTATCAGGTGGGTATCTGTATATCAAGTTTTAAACGGGGTAGCGGGCGAACCAGAATCACTTCCGATGGAATACGTTGCATATTAGGTTCTTGGGTGAAGATAAATAATATGCCTCACCAGGATGGGCTTAGACAAGGGAATATTCTCCATCACAATATCTAGGGTGGATTGGACTATTTTGTGACGTTGCACCTATGTCAGGGATACAATGTAGCAGCATTGGTCTTAGCAATGGTCATAATGCGCAGTGTAGATCTCATTATCATGGCCAATAAGGTAGGTGTATCTGTGCACATATGCCTCAACCAGTGGGCCGTTCATAGACACCTTGTCTATTGGTTGCTTCTCTGTCGTCAGAGGGTTGTGACAAGGAGTGACATAGTTATCTGTGAAGGGGGTACAACATATGGATTTGCCCACATCGACTCAAGGGATAGGGTGCATGCCAAATGCTGATCCGAGCCAGGCACGGAAATAGTACCCGGTTGGATGAGATGACTATGTAGCGTTATGATCTCACATGGAACTGGCCATTGTTTGCTCTGGCTGGACACTCGCGAATATTTCAACTTTAGTGACATCGTCATCGAAGCGAAATTCTACAGTCCTTGCAGCGATCCACCCTAACTCAGAACCTTTTTCCGAATTTGGTCTATTTAAGCATTGGACAGTACTTTCCATGTAATACGTAGCTTATTTTATTGTTTTCATTTCAGATATTCTATCACATCTCAATACTGCCTACCCAGTGGAAAACATGGAGAGAGAAAGGTTCAATGAGGCACTCGAGGAAGCTATCCAGATTGTCCTAGACGATCTGAAAAACAAGGGCACACCTGAGGGATATTATCACCGGATTGAACGGGTAGCTTCGCCCTATAACCTATACTGCCATGGCTAACATAACTGCAGTGCATAAGAGAGAATACCTTAGGTGGCAAAGTCAACCGTGGCCTCTCCGTCCTTCACTCTGGACAGTCCCTTCTCGACCGGTCTCTCACCGATGCTGAGTTCCGAGAGCTAAGTATCCTGGGCTGGCTGACCGAGCTATTCCAAGCAGGCTATCTCATACACGACGACATCATGGACGGGTCAGAGCTGCGACGGGGCAAGCCATGCTGGTACAAGGTGGCCGATGTACGCATGGCCGCGGTCAATGACGCCTGTCTGCTCAAATCCTGTATCTTCGTAATCCTCAAACAGCGATTCCACGGCCATCCAGCATATATAGATATGCTGGAACTATTCCAAGACGTAGGCTTCCACACCGAACTAGGGCAACTATGCGACACAATCTCCTTGGCCGAGCCCGGCAACATGAATGATTTCACGCCCGAGCGATACACGTTCATCGCTACCCACAAAACTGCCTTTTACAGCTTCTACCTTCCTGTTGCTCTGGCGCTGTACTACATGCAGCGTGCGAGCGAGAAGAATCTAGCCCAGGCGCGCAAGATATTGCTTGACATGGGAGAGTACTTCCAGGTCCAAGACGATTTCCTCGATGTGTTCGGGGACCCTACGCTGACTGGAAAGGTGGGTACTGATATTCAGGATAACAAGTGTACCTGGATTGTTACCAGGGCTTTGCAGTGTGCTGGGGCTGAGGAGAAACGCCTTCTGTGTCGGAGCTATGGACAGCCTGGTGCAAGCCATGCTACTGCGGCTAAGAAAGTCTTCGAGGGCCTGTGTTTACGTGATTTGTATCACCAGTACGAGCAGGACAAGGTCCAGTCATTGCGCAGAGACATTGATGCGGTCGATGAGACAGAAGGTCTGCAAAAGGAAGTTTTCGTGCAGATGCTAGATAAGATCTATAAAAGGGGTAAATGAGTACTTTTACCAACATGGTTGAAGAGGTTTTCAGAACTGCTATTGATGGTGACAAATTGAATAGCGCTTTGCCAACTTATATAGCCAGGTTTCATAGTAAAGAATACAATCCAGCTTCACTACCATCCTTAGTCTCGTCTGGCTGCACTCAACTACTTGGGAATCATGGGTGACTGGCACCACACAAAGTGCCCAGCCAACGCCCTAAGAAAAAGCAGCAACCGCACTAGCAAACGCCCGATCCAACTCCTCCGTCTTCGTCGCTAACGTCCTTTTATCGGGCTCGGTAGCTTTGGATTGTAGAGCAGTAGAAAGGATCCCCGTCTTGGTCTGTAAATTCTGCAAATCCATCCTCACAATCCGGGAAATACCCGCTTGATCCGCAAGTGGTTTCTATTATGATAAATCAGCACTTACACCACAACATATTCAACAAGCTAATTATGAAGCAAACCTTCTTCACCAGAGTATCCAGCGACAGCTTCACATTTGGCTCCAATTCCAACAAGGAATTAGTGATCATGGTACTCTCCGATGCTGTGAAGGGGCCCGCAGCGTTCGTGTCGCTTGTCGCTTGTTCGAGGTCCCGTTCCACGATGGTTTCTTTCCGGTGGATGTCTAGGGCTGCGACTAAGCCGCCATTGTAGGCTACTATTGCTTGGGAGAGGGTATCGAGGTCGGTGTGGACTTTGCGGAGGTCAGTTAGGACTGTGGCTGCGTCGCGCGAATAGATGTCTGGGATGAGGGGAGTGGAGGTGACGAGGTTGAGGAAAGTTAAGATGAGGAGTGAAACGAAGAATTGCATTTGCATGGTTGATCTATTGTTGAATGTAGTTGGGTGGGGTTTATGGATGGGAAGTATGTGGATGCATTTATAGGGTTTAGGTGACGGTGAAATAACCCGGCGTCGGCACATTCTTAGTGACACAGTATACTATAAATATGGACAAGGGAACCGTTAGACAGCTATGTCTCTCTGCATGTGTCTGCTTTGCTAGCCTATAGTACGTCATTGGGTTTGCACAAATATGTCTGCCCTGGAATGGTTGTTTTCTTGAATACATGTTTGAAATTGAAACCGTCTATTCATCGACGCCCACGATTTTGTCTCATTACAAATAAATCAATCACCGTCAAAGAAACACCTCGATTATGATTATTAGTATTATCACCAAGCCACCTGTACTCCTATCCCAAAATCCCAATATGAACCCATTAATCCAGAACAAACACCCCCAAACACACTACAAACACCGCCCTCAAGGAATCTAGTAATCTTGATAATATTTAAGATGCACAGTAGGAAAAGACTTCGTATGTCCATCCACATGGGTAACGCAAGATTCCAGCTCTGCTTTCAGCATCTGCTTCGCCAGTTTCACATCCGGTGGCTGGCCACGCGGAAAAGCGCCCAGGGGCAGAGAGAAAATATTAGGATTGTCGGCATGGCTATTGCAACACATCCAGACATTCCCGAGTCGCGCCATATGCAGGCACAATCGATAGAACTCAGCTTGCTTGGCTTCTTTGTCCCCTCTACTATCTTCCCATTCGGACTCGATATCGTAGTGGGTTTCGATGTACCATTGTACGGAATCGGGGTCTTTTCCTGTGATGGATTCTTTCATTCTAGGGTCGAGTTTGTCTGGTTTCTTTGTGTATATGGTTGATGGTGTGTTTTGCTATATCCTTCAACTAGGTTGGTGAGGTTATGGGATTCTGAAGGGACATGGTTTGCTAGCTGTGTGAGGATGCAGAAGGTAAAATGCTTGGGGGATATATACAATAAGCACAACGGAATAAAGCGCTGCAATGTTTGCAGTTCTGTTGTCATTATGAATGAATCATGATGATGTGGGATATTCCGTTGGGGGTGGTTTGGATCACTTGAGCTCATCACATTCTTTACCTGGTGTGCTAGGGGTATCTCTATAATTCTGAGTAAAATCAATGTACATGCAGTGAATGGATGACTCTCTTGGACCCAGACCAGACCGTTTTTTCGTATTTTCTATATGTGCAAGACACTGCATGCACATGGACTATCATCCTGTCACTGGAATAATGCACTCAAAGATAGCTTCCTGCAACAACTAAAATGAATAATAAGAAAGCGAAAAGACGACAGGCAGTAAAGTAATTCATGGCCATGTAAAAAACAGCAACAACCCGTGGCAAAACACTTGAGCCCTCCCTATCACCTCCCAGTCCACCAATTCAGGCAGGTAGATAACCCTACCCCAAACCAAAACCCAACTACCAAGTCTTAACTCCATCGCCGATGTCACCTCACGTCTAATCTCTGTATCAAATCAAAATAGCGCGTTTCAAAACCTTACCTCGATCTCCAGAAGCCGAGCAACCCGAATAGTCACATGTGCCGACACGATGATCGACCAAGTTCTCCCGAGCTAGACGAACCGGTTCATGGATAAGCGAGCAAAGCCAGGGGCACATCAGGCCATAAATCAAGCCGATCTTCGAAATAAACGAGTGTCATTGGTTTGTGGTTGGGGTGAACTTAAAATCCCGAGGGCTCCACTGTGAATGCAACGTTCGGTTACTATTTTGGTAGGCGGGTCTTGGGGGTTCTAGGCATGCTTACTGGATTGGGTATACATTGCTTCGACTAGTGGACTTGGTACAGATGGGGAGTGCCTTACGAGGTTGTGAAACTTGGATGGTTGATTGTTGAGGGCTGTTTATTGTTGCTTATCTTTGTCTACGAGGTTTGTGGGCTCTATCTGTCCTCTTGCATGTCGATGCAGCTCAAATAGTCTATTTAAGTAGCCTGCAGTCAATAAATGGTATTAGTAGCCGGGATGTAGCTGTACCCATGAATATGCAGAATCTAGAGCTAGGGCTAAAGCAAACTACAATTCCTGCGAAGCTTAACTCGTACCCACATAGTCCTTCATATAACCAGCCGATCGACCTAAATTCCAGTCTCACTCTCAAACAATGTCATTGTTCTTCTTGCACTTCGTTGGTCTACATCAACTCGTTCCGTGAAACAAACGGTGCCAGCCGAAGATCAACGCCAACGAGAAGAACAGGGTCCAGGGTCTGCGATCGCCGTTGTCTCGCACCCGTCTTCAAACTCAATTGCGAAGTATACAGCCTGTGCATGCATGTCGGGTCCGAAGGGCATCACATGGTAGCATTCGATGTGTCATGGACATCCTTTAGATGTAAAATATGCATTGAAGACGAACTCGGGATGCGAGCGGAACGAGTCCTAGAAGGTATATAAAGCATGATCTACGCCGTCAAAATCACAACCCAGCAGACACTCACTTTGTCATTCATTCTATACTATTCTACTTTCACTCATTCACTTCATCATGCTTTTCTCAAAGATTCTCACAGTGGCAGGGTTGCTGGCAACCCAAGCCACAGCCCACGGTCTCATCACTTGTATCAAGGGCGCAAATGGCGTCGACATGCCCGGCTTAACCAGTACGCAACTCTTATACTCTACCCTAATAGAGAACCACTAACAACGCAGTCATCGACGGAATGCCGCGAGACTGCCCGTCCGCGGCATGCGGTGCCCAAAAAGATACCGCTGTGATCCGGGACCAGGAAATGGGCGGGATCAAGGCTTCTGCTCTCGGCCGGACGCTCGGCGGCGGGCCCGTCGATCCTTCGATTGTTATCAATAAGTTTATGGGTGGAAATACGAAGCGCGGCCGGCTTTCCGTGACTGATAGACGTGAGTGTTTACTCGCTTCGGTGGACAGGACAGACTAACGCCAACCCAGGTCGTCAATTGATTAACGATGCTGCAAGCGTGATTACCAATGCGGGTGGCACTATCCTTAACGGTATTTCGATTCTAGTTGTTGGTAGATTCAAGCTAATGCAATCCAGGAATCCAAGACATCGCGGACAAAACACCGCTGGACGGAACGATCAAGAGTATGCCGTCTCCCCCTTCCACGATGACTTAGCTAATGCACAACAGGCGCCCAGTCAGCCATCGACGATGCCCTCGCCATTCTCCCCGGGACCGAGTCCGGCGCTATGACCGGTAAAGGTGCAAAGGAGAACGGGTTGGAGTTGTACGCTGGCAAAGGCGCTGCTCACGGCCTCCCCACTGCTTCTGCAGACGGCGTTGTCACTATGATCTATCACCAGGTACGATAACAACCTATCATCCCAGAGCCCAGCACTGATGGATCTTCCAGGTAAACCAAGACGGCGCGGGCCCGCTCATGGCAGACATCGACCCCTCCAGCGGCGGCACGGATCCCAAGGCGTTCAAACATGCAAAGATCACCCAGAACATTCCCGGTGTGGCCGGCTTCTCGACCTCCAGCACTATGGATTACGCAGTGAAGGTGCAAGTCCCCGAAGGAATGAAATGCACTGGAACGGTCGGCGCAGCCAAGAACGTTTGCATTGTGCGGGTGCGCAACATTGCTATTTCAGGGCCGTTCGGTGGATCCGCTGCTTTTACACAGTAGATGCACTGGTTATCCCGGCCTGTGCTGCTTTCGCTAGCCCTGATACCTTCCTATTAAGTGTCCTTTATAATAACTACTAATCTACGGTATAATGCGTCCGTATATGTTGAAAATAGTATTATTATTATATTATGATATTGTTGAAATATATCGTAGCCGTTATGGCATGAACTCGGTCATATATGCATTACTCATCCCCAGAGGATGTTAAACCTCTTCAGGCCCCGGGCCTTCTCGAGAGGAACATTCTCGGGGTCTGTTCGCGCTTCCTCCAATGCTTGTCTGAGCGGAATGTCTTCTAGACGAACTGTCTTCGTCCGATAGATCACCTTGTACCCTCCGTACAGGCAAAGGACAAGTGGGATATCGCTGCGACGTTGTTAGGTCTGTTGCCACGCGCGGAGAGAGAAAAACATACATGTATGCCGACACGAAGGTAGCAGAATCCCAATTCCCCTTGGTGAACACGGTGAATCCACCGGTTAGAAGGATGATGATGCAGGAGATGAAAGCGAACCAAGAGGAGTATCCTGCCACAGTTAGATTTCTTGTTCAGAACTCTACGAAGAAGGAACATACTAGTGATGCGATTATGCCATGGCAGCTCTGCCGTGGAAATGCCCTGCACCTTCATGGCTTGCATTAGCCGAATGTGAACCCAGGTGACGGTAATCCAGGAGATCAGCACGCCAGCCGAGCACAGGTCCAGAAGCCAGTTGAATACAGTGTATGCGCTGTTGGAGACACACATGTAGGCGAGGAAGGAGAAGGCGATCTGCAGAGCGGCACACATGTACGGCACGCCCCATTTCGTCGTGCGGAGGAAGATCTTCGGTGCGTGGCCCTTCAGCGCGAGACCGTAAAGCGTTCGTGTTCCGGCGAGGATACTCTGGTTCGAGGCTGACCATGCGGCAGTCAAACATACGGCGTTGATCAGGGAGGGGACGGCCTTGATGCCGGCATCGCTGGCGGCG
Organism: Aspergillus avenaceus; assembly: GCA_009193465.1. NCBI lineage: Eukaryota > Fungi > Ascomycota > Eurotiomycetes > Eurotiales > Aspergillaceae > Aspergillus > Aspergillus avenaceus. The sequence goes on from ML742027.1 coordinate 64,364, forward strand.
ATCACGAACGGACTTTGCGACGCAGTACCGGAGTCGCTCTGCAGGCGGGAATCATTGGCGGGGACCAGCATGCCCACGACGAGGACTGCGGCGAGATAGAAGATGGTGATTCGGGCGAACACGCGCTTACAGGCCTTTGGGATGTTGCGGCGCGGGTTCTGGGTTTCGGCGGCGGCTACGGCGAGGGATTCGACGCCCGAGAATGAGTAGACGGCGTTGGTCATGACGGACCAGAAACCGAGGAATTTCCCCCAGTCGCCTTTGGCGATGTACTCGACGAACGGTTCCTTCCAGTAGTGGAATCCTAGTCGCTGTCTGCCTGGGACGCCGCCCAGATCGATCACCAAGCCCAGAATGACGACGAAGATCACCAGCAGGATCTTGAGCAGCGAGAAGTAGAACTCGATCTCTCCGTACACGCGGATAAAGGAGATGGCGACGACAGCCGACACCACGATCAGTACGGTCACCCACACGGCGGAGTTGATATCGGTCCAATACTGAATCAGAACGACGGCCGCAGAAATCTCACTGGGGACGCCCATGAAAGCGCCGTACACGACATTCCACCCAATCGCAAACGAAAGCGCAGGGTCACCGAAGATCTCAGCGTGTCGTACAAACGAACCAGTAACCGGCATCAAGGCCGCGACCTCGCCCAAGGCGAACTGCATGCAGCAGACGATGAGCCCGATAAAGGCATACCCAAGGAGAGCACCGAGTGGGCCAGCGGTCGCAATGGATCCTCCTAGACCGAGAAAAAGCCCCGTTCCCTACCACGTCCCGCGACAAATCGACGATTAAAAAATGATCCGGGGTTGACATGGGGAGGAACTGAATGATTCACGTACAATTGCGCCTGCGATCGCGATCATCTGCACATGGCGTTGAGCTAACCCTCGGGAAAGATTTCGTCGTTCTTGATCTGAAACAATCTCTCCTTCGACTTCGGGGATTTTCCCTCCGAATTCCTCGACGTCTGGCTGTTTGTGCGGTCGCGTTCCATCGTCCTGACGGATCGGGTCGGTAGGGGATCCAGCCATTCTTTTCTCGTGGCCAGGGTACCGCAACTGAGCTGCCTCAAAATGGTATTTGCTAACGTTCTATTATTTGAATGTTGGAGAACGGTTCCGAACAGGCTTCAAAAGCACGTCATTTGACTTGTGGATGAGGGAATTCCGAGCACGCTGATGCTTGTTTGGACTAAGTGGGGGTTTCTTTGGTTTGTGAGGATAGCTGATACTATGGGGCATACTGAAAAGCCCAATCAAGCAAGTTGTAGTGTTTCTATTGCTAATAAGGATTCATCTCCGCGAATTATGGAGCCGAAAGCGGCGTCTGCAAGGAAGGGGTAACCCGTTACTACGAGATATTCAGTTTCTACAGAAGTACTACCCTTTACCTGCTGTTCAATTATCACAATTGAACAGCCAATATCATAATAGTCACGGATAAATCTCAATATCCCGAGTATATCCCGTGCGAAACTCGGATCTAATATAAAACTCTTACACGGAGTGGGTCTTCTTAGGGCTAAGCCGCGTAGTCTTCTTAGACTAACCGCAAAGCCGAAAGCTAAAATAAGTTGCAGAAACCAATGAAGAGGCGCAGTATGGGTCTACTAAGCTTTTCAATCATCTGGCTTCAGATCTTTGTAAAGTTACGCGGATATGGGCAATCTTTGCGGCATGAACAGCCCTATCACCCAGTCCTGTTTAGCTGTCCGTGCGCAGGGACAACGGTCTCTAGCACACCAGGCCATGTTGCAAACTCTTGTATGAATGGTTCTACCACTAGATATGCAGCTAGTGTTGTTGATCTCCGTAAACTGTTTACCCGCTTGTGGAGATTCCGTGTGCGTACGACCAATGTAGTACTACCTTTGTTGTTTATCCGGGTTATACTCCGATGCTCATGACTTTGCTGCCAAGTCATGCCGCCATTCTTTGAGTATATATTGACTCATTGATGAGGCAGACCAACGGTCGAAACTCGGGGGTAATCGGGGCTAGGATTAAGGATAGCATGAGGTCAAGTAGAATCAACCGTAGCTGAAACACGATATTGCGATTCCGTTGACCTAACTTTCCACAAAGCTCTGGAGGATTGTTACTAGTATATTGCCAAATGTGGCGAGCTCAATTGCAACTGTTATAGCCGTCCATAGGGTAGATATATAAGGTTGGTTACGGAAAATGGTGACGTCAACCAGTCTAGAACCCAATGTCTAACCCCTCATATCCATTGTCAACTGATTTGACACGCAAAGTCGAGCTATCACTATTATGGTATGAATATGATGAGGATTGGGGGTATTTACAAATACCCCTTTGGCAGTCTATCCCAGAAAGGACTGACACGTCACTGCTACCGCCTAAGGATCCATACGACTGGAAGACAACAAGCGACGATTGTCACTTCAGCGAATGCTCGCGAACATCCGTCCCAAGAAAAGCTAGGTCTCGCGCAAGTGCCCAAAGCAACCATGAGTCGGCGCGTTCCTATCGAATCTCAGCGGGTCGATGCGCCTCTCACACAATCAGCAACCTTCCTTACCCTAACAGTTAAAGACAACCCGGACGCGATACAAACGGTGAGATCTACTATTTCGGGTATCGATGACCTCGCCAAGAATGTCTCCATACGAGATCTCGGTTCACAGTTTGCATGCACTGTCGGGATTGGCAGCGATATCTGGGATCGACTGACCCGTCTCCCTCGGCCAGCGGAGTTACATCCGTTTCAAGAGATTAAAGGCGCGAAACACACAGCCATCTCTACCCCCGGAGACCTGCTATTCCATATTCGCTCCGAGCGTCGGGATATTTGCTTCGAATTCGAGCGACAATTGATAGACCTGCTCGGGGATGCCGTCACCCTCGTCGACCAGACCGTCGGCTTCCGCTACTTCGACGTGCGCGACCTCCTCGGGTTCGTCGACGGTACCGCCAACCCCGTCGGTCCATCGGTACACAATGCCGTTCTCGTTGCGGAGGAAGATGCATCATTCATTGGAGGGAGCTACATCGTGGTACAAAAGTACGTGCATGACCTGTCGCAATGGAAGAACCTCCCCGTGGAAAAGCAGGAGGCCATCATCGGCCGCACAAAATGGGAGAACATTGAATTAGACGATGCGGACTCGGGCCAGCAGTCGCATAAAAGCCTTGCGACAATTGAAGAGAACGGGGAGGAGCACGAGATTCTTCGGGATAACATGCCCTTCGGGAGCCCTAGCTCCGGCGAGTTCGGCACCTACTTTATTGGGTACACGCGGCGATTGTGGGTGGTTGAGAAGATGCTAGAACGCATGTTTGTAGGAGATCCACCGGGTCTACATGATCTGTTGCTGGACTTCTCTAGTCCGCTGACTGGAGTGACGTTTTTTGCGCCGTCTGCTAGTGTGCTGGCAAGTTTAGGGGATGACTAGTCCCCGGACAGGGATTTCGTTATTATTCTGGCACTATTTCTTTTCGAATCTTTGTGTACCTCACTTTACTAACGCTTTTTAATATACACCAAGTCTTTTCTGTCCAAATCAGAAGCCAGTCTACCATCATGCAAGTGTTACCATCTGGAATGAGGCTGGCCTGAAAGGGATAGTCCCTGGCGTGGTTGGACTTACCCTGGCCACTTCAATATACATAAAATAATGAAGTTAAATTAGTAAACAGTCAATCTAGATACAGTGCAATACACCGCTTGACTTGTCTTTGATATCTTCGTATATGCGAGACCTAAAACAAAGGCATACATGATCCACAGAGTGAGAAGTACCGTGGACATTATTACTCTCAATCATTCGCTGTCCTCACGATTACGCACCCCGCAGCACATGGAAGACTAATAGCTAGGCCATTATAGAATCCCAAGTCTTGCCTTTAGTCAATGTTCCAGATACAACTATTCCACAACGCGGCGACAGCTCCATCAACGTAGCCTAGCATCCACAACCAGGCTAAGATCGGACCCCGTCGTCGTTCCATGTATCCACTCATATCTCAGTCCAGACCCATATGTAACTCTACACCAACCCATCAAATCCCCAATCTTGAAATCGAGATCATTCCCCGAACAGATACTCCCATACCGTTCCTAGCGCTTTTTGCAGCAGCACTTCGTCTCTAAGAACCGACAGCCTCTGATATCCACATGGGAAAAGCCACGCTTCCCGCAGTGGTCGTCGCATCTACCGATCGTCACGATGGAACAGCGGCTTGGATGATGGCAATCACGTTTCCCGAAAATTGCGTCGATTGGGCCCGGGACAGCCATGACGGCGGTTACGGTGGTGACAAGAAGGAGGATGTTGACCTTCATTTTGGATTTTTATCAGATATGATAAGTCAGATGGGGTGTTATCCAAGAGGGTCAAGGATGATTTGTATCTTCGTTTGAATGGGGTTTCAATGCGGAGAGAGCCATATTTATAGTGTCATAAAGGTGCTTAAACCCAGCTGTCAGAAACTATTATATCACTTTCAAACATTGCTTTTGGCATTGGCTATGTACAGCATAGGTATACGAGGCGTTGTGTCTTGAATATGCAACTATACCAGGGATCTTAATAACCCTAGTTAAGTCGCCGGTCGTTGAAAATGCATGGTGATATCCCGATTGGTAGTCTCTGGTCACTGCATCCTGGTGCTGACAGACCTTGACATAGAGTTACGTGAAATAAATTGTTGTCTAACCTCAATTGAAACAAAATTAATCATGTTCACTGCAAAAGAAAAAGAACCTAGAAAAGATGAAGCCTATTTCCCCAGCAAGCGGCTTCTCGGTTACATATACTAATACCATATAGCCGAGTGTCATACCCAACTGGATCACCGTGGGGTCAGTTATTCTTAGCCTGTTTTAAAAATGTATACAATAGACCCACAAGCCTAGGGACGTGTTCTTAATGCTTTTTATGGAGTATCCCTTTGCTCACTGTTGGAGAATAGAATCCTGTATGTAGATTATAATTAAACATGGCACGATGCCCATATAACATACACGTATATCCTTTAGGCGGGCATATAGGCCTCGCATTCATTAACAAGATGGTCAAATATATCAGCCCAGCTGCCATTGGGGGTGTGATACTCCAATAATCTGCGAGTCACACATCAAAGGCAGTAGCTATAGAACTGTTTTTAGATAAGTAAATCTCCATTCTAGATTATTGGGAGGCATTTGATCGTCTAGACACGCAAATCGTCTTTGAAGAGATTACCCCTTTCATTGTGACCTCCGTTTACATTCATATTCAGGGCTTGAGATTCAAGAAGATCAAATTTTATGTTGTAGGGCAGAACTATTGGAGGCCAAGTTTTAGTGTCGGATAGTGGATATTGTTAGAATTCTCCATCTAAGCGGGGCTCAGGGGATCAATCTATTCCTAGTATCAAAAAGCCTTCTTCAAGATTCACTGAAAATATAATCAGCCCTAGTGCCAAGCGTCTAGGATTCTCATGGGTCTACAGCTTACACCTTGGGCATATTCCATTAGAAAGTTAATTTTTGCTTGCACATCATCTGTTCAAGTAGTAGGGTGTACAGAGTCTCTATGTTTACTCAGATGGGGGTTTAGTATCAATCAAGCCTGCAGCTCAGATACTATGAGCCATAAGTGATATTAGGGTTCGTATTCGTACATAGTGAGACCATATGATGTCCAAATTCGCAAGGAGGCCAAAGACATATACTAATAGTGAATAACCATACCATTGCGCACGGACGAGTTAGGGCTATGCTTCAGAATGATTAAGGTCTTTATTTGGCTCGGTTTACTGAAATAGAATATTTATTCAAAATGCGGCCAAGCGCTTTGAACCAGTGCCATTTATCTTCAGCAGAAATAAGAGATCGGCATTAAATATTCCCCAACAATTGGTGGGACCGAAAACCGTCTAATATGCCGAAGGGCTCTTGGCACATCAACTCTTGTCGGAAAGTGAGTCCGGAGAAAATCCTAGTCTTGGCATCTCCGAGCAGAGAACATCTGGACGGTTCGAGACGCTTGATTGACGGAGAATAGGACCCTAGGGGTCCATGGTTTAACGACTTAGGGCGTGCCCAGAGTTTAACCGTTACAGACTGATTATGGCTTTCAGGATTCTTTGGCTCGAGTGGACTTTCTATCTAAAGGGTGGATTCCCAGATAGCTATGCAGATAATTCGCATCTAACATTCATTCTTTTACTATCTATAATCATTTTTTGTCTTTCCTTCCTTTCCTTTATACAATGAAGGCCGCTCTTTCTCTTACAACTCTCCAGCTGCTGGCCAGCTACGTCTCGGCTTTCCCGCTGCAGGGCAGCAACAATGCTATCTCCAAGCGCGCCGATACCTGGAACCCTCCCTCCGACCTGGTGACCCCTCTCAACGAGGTAAATACTTGATACTTCCTTGCATAGCAAGAATTCTTACTAACCACCTCCACGCCATAGGTCTGGGAGCACGAAATGTCCACCTACACCGACCCTCTCGGCTTCAAAAACTACGGCTTCGACCAGGTCATCGACGGCAAGGGCAAGATCAACTACTGTGTCCGCTGGGACTCCACTCAATCAGTCACCCAAGCCCAGCGCGAGAAGGTTGAGACCGCCGTCCGCCGCTCGTTCAACAAGTGGATCGAGAAGCTCGCTGGATTCGACGGCTTCCCTTACGACACGGTCGACGTGAACGTGGTCGGTTGGGCCGTCAAGGACAAGTCTCTCTTGCAGGGCGATACATCCGACATCCAGGTTTACACGACCACTGACGATGAGGGCATTGCCCAATGTGATCCCAAGTGTGGACGGTTCTTCCACCAGGATGGCGATTACAGCACCTGCGAGGCGGGCGCCGATCGCCACTACGGTACGTTCAATTCTGGTACGCATACCGGACAGAGCATTGCTGACTTCATTATAGATCAAAGCCTCTGGCTTACCGAGGGCTTTGAGGGTGGCGCTGGTGGTGACTGGGGCCAGCGTATCGGGCAGGAATACTTCATGCAGGATCTTGATCAGGAGGATCTTCACATTCTCCTGCATGAGATGGGTCACACCTTTGCTTTGGATGGTAAGTATCCTATTCCCTTTCTCTTGGAAATAGGCTAATTTTGTTACTTGCAGACTTCTATGACTGGACTCCCACCGGCCAAGACAGCTTCATCATGCTTGCTGGTAGCGCCATGAAGATCACCGACTTTGATGCTTGGATGGCCCGCGACTGGTGGCGTAACTTGAAGTCCCGCTATAACCTTTAAGTGGGCTGATTGCTTCTGTTTCATTTTCTAGAGGCGCATGGGATCGTTGACACGCCATCTAGTACTGTGTCGAAGTGCAGCTGCCAGGATTGGACTGGTAATATAGGGCTGGCTATTTGAATAACTCGTGTATCTTGCTGGGAATACTACCGTCTAGTAATAGATGTAAATAGTGTCTGACGGCATTAATTATAACCCTTTTTTTACATGGACAAATGGCTTTCTGGGGATGCCGTAGGATGTCTTTATTACTTGCCTTCCGGGATAGGTGAGTACAGACGGGGCAGTAGTAGATACTAGATCCATCCGTACTTACTTCGGTAGATTGGTATCAAAGCTTTTGTAATGATACCATGAATACTCAATGTACTGGACAGTCTAAAACTTATAAGTTGAGACAGTCATCTGTTATCTGCACACCAAAGACAATCTACCCTACTTACACCAACACAGGGACCACCCACAGAAAATACACGAAGCCACCAGATAGAGCTCACATCAACAATCCACCAAATGCACGCGGTGCCCCCACAGATATACTCCAGGGCCACAACCACAGCAAGCGCAGCAAACATTCACGGCTTGGGAGGCTTCAATATGAGACCATGCAAAGAACTTAACTCCAAGGCCATTTGTGCCCGATCCGCTCCAGCTTCAAGTTCACAATCTGCTATCCTCTTGAAGTAATCCACGTACATCTCACACCATACTGAGTACACTGGATTCTCTTTGAATTTTTCCAGCTTCTCAGGCAACGTCGGAGAGGTGCAGAGGGAGAGTAAGGCGACGAACAAGTGACTGGATAACAAACTTGTTAGCTTCACGACCAGAAGGTAAGATCTGGGTGCAACTCATACAATAGCTGGATTTGGAGAATGAAACAAATGGCCGATATGGTAGCATCCCATACTACAATTCCTATGCCTTCACTGAGCCAGGGAGGCGCTCTAGAAAAGCGCCAGTAGCATGCACAAGTCGCAATGAGACTTCCCCATACCCAGTACGTGGCCGGGATTATTTTGTTAGCGTGTATACTGGACTGAAGTGCCTTGGGACAAATTGAGTATGGACAAAGTGTTGGGATGGGGATTCTTACCCGTTGCAAGGGGCGAAACTGCCTGTCCTTCACATAGGTGGCTCGGTTTAGTACAGCAGCTAGGAAGTCGACAGATCTCTGCATTCCAATTGTTGGCTTTAGGATGAGGAGGCAGGAACTGACAAATTTGTTGACTTGAGGGAGGTATAGAATCGCATGTCTGCGTCGAAGGTTGAGGTCCTTGAAACCTCGCCTAAACGACCACAACTGAGGCTTGGATTTCCGTATAGGGTCAATAAGAGTATCAGTATTGGAATCATGACGACTACGCATGGCGCCATGTCTCGGCTACTCGCGAGAGATACCTCCTTGCTCCCCTCCGTGAAGAATCTAGACCTTTTTTGCTTTTGTTTTGCTTTTTCAGAACAAACCATCCTATCCGAAAATTAAGACAAGTACGAGCTGATGACTGTTGAGTGGCTGGACGAGCTGAGTCAGGGGTTTTTATTGCCTAGCTCCTGCAGTTTGTGCAAAGCCTCAGTAATGTGTTTGAGTACTTTTGTTATCGGGACCTCTCTTACTGCCCTTTGATTAAACAAGGCTGGCTGGCAGCCATCTCATGTTGCCCAACCTGTTTCAGCTGTGACGTGTATTGCTTCCTAGGTGAGAGACATTGCTAATCGGAAGTCCCGGTTAGAGACAATCTGGAGCCAACACAAGATGGTTCCATTTATTGAGTTTGTTGGCTGGTTCAGCTCTCACGAGGCAGTGCAAAGAAATAAGAAAAGCCAGAAGAGATTCGTCCAGATGTTGATATTCCCTCTTGCGACGACACTTGTGCTGCAGAAACACGAGCGCAATATCTAGTTGATGTTGATCTACTTGATAGTCTTGACTAAGCGAACCAAGTGGGTTTATGGAGAAAGAATACTATTAGGGCCTCAATGTCCTCTGTGACGAATTATGTGAGTGGTTTGTCTGAACCAAATCGCTTTCCTTCTCTTCTCTTCATCTCCTTTCATCCTTTTAACGTCTTGTTCACCTGCGTTATCATTCATTTGGAGTTTTCATCTCCGGTTTGCATATTATTGCATCGTACTATCTGATATATTTGGTTCACCACAGATTTGCCGTTCCTTTATCTGTCACAAATACCACTGAGAGTCTGAGTGAGCATCCTTTCTTTATTTCTATCCTGTTGTCGAATGTCTACATCTTCTGAGCACTTTCAATCTGCATATTAGGTATGATACTTTATTAATAAATATGCTATATTGTTAGACCTATATATTATGCCAAGCAATCCACAAAAGGCAACCCGATCTTCGTCTTGATCTCCTGCAACGCCTGCATCACCTTCTCATCCTGCAACTTCTTTGCGACCAGCTGCAAGCACACAGGGGCATCTTGTAGCTTCTGGGCATCATAGTGCTGGTGGCACCAACTGTCAATGTCATTCTGAGGAGTATAGGTGGTGTCCTTGGCGTCCCGCTCAGGGTCTACCTTAGTGACGGGGAACACGATCGCCGGATAGTCCAGCAGGTTCCAAAGGGAGGTATATCCCCAGTATCGAGACGTGTCCAGCAACGGAGCTGGCGACGGGTGTGCAGGGCAGAGGATAACGTCCATCTCTGGTGTGATTGAATTCCACTCTGGACACACATCAGCTTGAGTTGGCCGCATAAAGGGGATCACAGAAGCAACAAACCTTGCAAGTACGAATAGCGGAACATTTCACGCTTGATGGTCCATTGCCACACTCCATGGAGATCTAGTTCTTCAATTCCCGGAGTGTCCCTCAGGGTCCATTCCAACAGAGGCAAGTAGGGTTCTCCGGATAGCGCAAGGTTTTGAGCGAATGCTTTTCCACCGTCAGGGGCGTACAATCTCGTCTTCATGTAAAGTTAGTTAATTTGTTAGAAAATGTTTTGTAGATGCTTAGTACTCACCAAAATTTCAAGCGCTTCTTTTTGCTGGTATGGCTTCCACTCAATGACCTCAACCTCAGACACAGACTTCAATCTATCAACTACCTCCTGCAACGCCCTTGTCACTGGGGGAGCTGGCTTCACCACTCCATCATCCCACATTACTCCCACTGTGAGTTTCTTCTTTCCATCTTGGCGGATATGAGATTCCTGGTCCCGCCATGGGATCTGGTGCAGCGTCGGGTCACTGGTCCATGGCTTCGCAGCCAATACTGTTTTCATGAAAAGATTGATACCATCGAGGGTCGGCGACAGAGGCCCGATGGTTCCGAGAATGGTTTCACACCCTATCACATATGCGGCGCATCCAACCAAAGGTAAGCGGCCAGTAGTGGGCTTGAACCCGTAAAGTCCGCAGTTGGAAGCAGGAGAGCGAATGCTACCTCCTGCATGATTCGTAAGTCCGTTGCACATACACTTAACTACCGTGCGTACATACCAATATCTGATCCGATCCCAAGAGGACTACCATACAGGGCTTGCAATGCAGACTCTCCCCCGGATGAGCCACCGGCTGACAAGGCTGTGTTATGGGGGTTGACCGTGTTCCCGGTGATGTTACTGCAGGTTTCGAGCGCCATCTACAGGCTACCATCAGCCACAGCCCAAAGATGTAATCGCCAAGGGAAATCCACTTACCAAGCCTTGCGGCTCAGTGGTTCTCGCATACACCACGGCGCCCGCATCGAGCAGAATCTTGACCACCTTTGCATCATCCTCGTTCTTACGGCCGACCCAGCCGACAAACCCCGCGGTGTTATCTCTTCCAGCAAGACCGACATGCCCCTTAATACTGATCGGCAAGCCGTGAAGCGGTCCTAATGGCTTCCCGTTCTTGGCAAGGTAGTCGTCAAGCTCTTGCGCTCTCGCGAGAGCGCGCTCAGGGAGAAGCTCGTAGATACAGTTTGTCTACAGATTCCCAGTATTAGGTTTATGTTTGCGGCCGTGGGAGAGGGCACCTTACCAATTTCTGGGCGATTACAGCTCGTCTGAGGAAGGCTTTGGTAACAGCTGTTGCAGTAAGCTTCCCGCTGGCGAGAGAGGCGACTAGGGCTTCGGCAGGGGATTCGGTAATGTCGACTTCTGAAGCAGACAGCACCTGTCTTGGAACATCGATAACCCGGCTGGGGAGTGCTTCAGGCAGCGCAGGGAGAGCAGGCTCCACTCGGGCGATTGAATCGTCGCGGGTCTTTTGAACCCCTTGAGCGATATCTTGCCAGGAGGGCTTAGCGTGTCGAATAGTCATATTCAAATTTCACAGCGTCGCTGCTCGACCTCGGTAGGGATAAGTCAAGTTTTAGGATTCTGACCCTGGCAGAACAAATAGGGACAAATTTTATGGATTTATACATTGTTTCCGACATTCCTTCCGATCAATCTACATGGCGGAATTCATCCACTGTGGACCTGCGTCAATTAACCCCTCATATATTTTAGTTGAGATTGACAAATCGCGCAGTGCTCTTGACGGACCCTAAAACACATTAACTGCTTGGCAAGGAAGGTGATCCCTGTCAAAATGCAACAAGACCCTCTGCAGAGTTGAATACTACGCGGTCGCACGGGGGAAGATCCACATCATAGCTCCAGAGGCCTTGCCTTAGCCCCCCGACCATCGATGGACGATGTGGGGATTCACATCTTGAGGGAATCTGCTAATGCGCAAACCGGTTAGTAGATTACGACCATGCCATGTAGCTCTGAAAATTGTGCCTTGGGGCTGAGTAAGATTCTGCACAGTTTCTTCAGCAGGCCGATTTAATTTATTTGCTGAAATGGCCGGACATCGACGAAGGGGGCTCGTGAGATTTGCTCGCGCCAGCATCATATTCGCGCATTGCTGAATGTCTTCTCACGACGCCTCGGTTCATAAGGACCAAGGGCTATACCTATGGGTCGTCAACACTTTGTTCATCGTGCTGGCGACGCTGGCGGTGATAGCGAGATTCGTGGCGAGAAGGCTCAGGAGTCTTGCCTTGGCTGCGGATGATTGGGCAATTGCGCTTGCATTGGTAATACTAACCTCTCTAAATTGTCCATACGCTGCTAATGATGTGCAGGTGTTCGATTGGACGTTGTATGGTCTATTTGTCGCATGTAGGTACTATGTAACCGAGTGTTACGAGAACTTGCTGACGGATTCTCTATGCAGGTCGCACACATGGTCTCGGGAGGCATAGAGAAGTAGTGGACGAAGACGACGTTTATATGTTCATGAAACTATTATACTACTTCCAGATCGTCTATATCCTCGCTCCACCCACAGTTAAGCTCTCGCTTCTACTCCTGTACAAGCGCATCTTTGTGTCATCCCGGTTCCTGATAATAGTGTATATCATGGGCGCAGTGGTTTCTCTATGGGCAATAATCATGACCTTCCTAGGGATCTTCAATTGCACCCCGATCAGTGGGTTCTGGACGGGAGTTGGAAAATGCCTCCCTTTCAAGCAATTCGCTGTGGGATACGCAATCGTCAACATCCTCACCGACCTGACTGTTTGGCTTATGCCGATTCCCATGATGTGGAGGCTGCAGCTCCCGACGGCACAGAAGGTCGCTCTGACTCTGATCTTCGTGTTGGGTCTTTTGTGCGTACCGTCCTCTTCCCCGGAGATGTGTTAAATAGCTGCTAATAGTCCCCTGCTAGTGACTGCGCAGCAGCCCTCGTCAGACTCCTCTCCTCGATGCTGGTCCTCGGTAATTGGGACGTGACCTATGACTACGCCAAAGGCTTCATGTGGTCTATTATCGAGGTGTCGCTCGCGATCGTATGTACCTGTCTTCCTACCATGCGGGTGATCCTCAAATCCGTTTTCCATGGGGGTCTTGCTCGGATCTTGGGCTTCTCTAGCTTGACGCCCAATCGTCAGTCCTCGAGTAGAAAAGCTTGGGTCCGGTCATCACAGTACAATGAGATTCAGAGCCCTTGGAGGGCCCGTGATAATAGTGAAAATCACCATAGCAATGTCACCACCACCTCTGAGCGAGCGGGTGGATCAAGTGACGCTCCAGGGATTCATGTACAGGATGAGGTCACAGTTGAGTTGCAGCAGATCAAGCCAGCTCATTGCCCTGATCCGTAGCAGTGTTCAAGGTCTCATTACTCATTTCCCTATATTCCTGTTCTTCGGTAAGCCCGTGGTCGAGTTACTTGCTTCCAGTGGTAACCACATCTAATCATGGAATTTGTCTCTTAGGTCTCCTCCTAGCAAGAGTGTAGCCGTCATTAATAGAGCAAAGTTTCTTTAATTCCGGTAGCAGTCGGTTTTAGTGCTGCCGACTACCCGGATGTCCCAAACTTTATACCCCGTCCTCTCCAATCCATTCACTATGCGAAACTACAAAGAAACTTGTATGGGTATGATTTTTGGAGTACTTTCCTAGACAAACGGCAGGAGTGAATATAACAGCCCATCCTTGAGCTGCACTCCAATCACGACATCCAGCCAAGGAATTCCCAAAACGCACGGACAATGCCCTCACTTCACTGGTCCAGAATACCTACTCCAACCATGTCCCTCGGCTAAGCTGATGCCAACGGGCCTAAAATTCGGCAATTTGAACCCCACGGGGCAGACCATTCGGTAGGCTCCGCTGCGGGGGAAGCACAACAATTCATAATGGCCGCTTTCCGCTTTCCAGGGTTTTGATGTAAACCCTTATCAGATATCAATATGCATGATACAGAGAAGTCGGATACCGAGGTCTACCATGAGGATCATGCGGCCCGCGCGGATCGCCCATCAAATCAAGATCCACCTGTGGCACTGGTAGATCCGGGGCAGGAGAATCCAGTTCCTAATGGTGGATTGCAGGCTTGGCTCGGCGTCGTGGCCGGTTTCTGTGTGTTTGTGAATTCTTGGTAGGGCTTTGCAACTCGTGTGATTTACACTCAAGGTATGCTAATATACTTCTGCAGGGGACTGATTACAACGTTCGGTGCCTTTCAAGAATACTATCGGACTGTGCTACTGCGTGGAGAATCCCCTTCGGCCATCTCATGGATCGGCAGCATCCAAGCTACCCTGATCGTCATGGTCGGGATGGTGACCGGGCCATTGGTTGACTCGGGGTACCTTCGCATACTTATCTCGTGTGGGAGTTTCCTCATCGTCTTCGGGATGATGATGACCAGTCTAGCAACACGGTACTACCAGGTAGGCAGTTCCTCAATGCCACCTCTTACCAAACTAACTTGTTTATAGGTCCTCCTCGGACAAGCCTTCTGCGTCGGTTTAGGCGGAGGCATCTCCTACATCCCAGCAATGGTAGTCATATCCTCCTCGTTCACCACCAAGCGGCCCGTAGCCATCGGCTGCGCCTCAATCGGGTCGAGCGTGGGCAGCGTCATCTTCCCAATCATGTTCCGCAAACTGCAACCAACGATCGGATTCCCCTGGGCCGTGCGCTGCATCGGATTTATCAATCTCTCCATGGCACTCGTAACATGCTCGATCCTCTGCCGACGCCCAGGCAAGAGAACACGCGCCAGAAACCTAGTCGACTGGAACGCCTTCCAGCAACCCGCCTTCATGCTTCTATCCGTCTCCCTCACCTGCGTCATGCTAGCATACTACATCCCCATCTTCTACGTAGCCACCTACGCCCGTGTCAAGCTCGAAGCAACGAAGGACTTCTCCTTCTACATGGTTTCCATCATCAACGGGGCATCCGCCTTCGGCCGGACAGTCCCCTACCTCGTCGGGTCCCGGGTCAACCCGATCTTCGTCCTGATATCAGCTACCGCCGCCTCCGCGGTCGCGATGTATACATGGATTGCGACCGTCAATATCGCCGGGTTCATCGTGTGGTCGTGTTACTGGGGCTTTCTCAGCGGCATCCTCGTTACGGGGCCGACGTCCATCGTCGCGCATCCGGTGTTCACGCCGGACCCGAATTATCTGGGCACGCGCATGGGCATGATGTGGGGGATCAGTTCATTTGGGTCGTTGGCTGGGACGCCGATCGCGGGCGCGCTGGTCGATCTGGAGAATGTCAGTTTTGTCCGCGCGCAAGTCTTCGCAGGCTGTCTGATGGTCGGGGCTTCGTTGTTGCAGGTGTGGCCTACCATTTCAGCTGTGCGGTATGACCGCGTGAAGTAGCATTACAGTATAATTTCTAGATGAAGAAGCACACATAGCTGTCAAATTCAACACTTTTGTATAATAGGGTATTAAGAATATATACATTCAACGTAGTCTGCTCCCAGCGCAGCATTCACACAATTGTATCATATCGCGACTCTACTCAATGGCAGCGACCAACGCGTCCATCGCCGAGCTATGCGTCGACGCATCGATCTGTCCCACGGGTCCGGCCCAGACAACCCCCAACTGGTTATTCGCTGCATTGCGATCATTGTTCCAGACACTGTTCGCCGAGGCGTTGATGACCTTCGCATATGCGTCATCAGGCGCCACCGAGTGCAGCAGCTTCAGGTTGCGGATGAAGATGCCCTTGAACTGGGTCGCGTTTGCGTCGCAATCATCCGGCTCGCAGGATTCGCGGATAACGTTGTTGTCGTCCGCGAGCGCGGCAATAGCTGCTTTGGCGATCTTCTTGGCCGTCGGGAGATCGGAAGCATTGTGCGCGGCGCGGTGCAGCTCCGCCAGTCCGCCGAGCACGATGCCTTGGTTGTAGGACCATCTGGGCCAGTCAGCATGGGGATTCAAGGGATTGGTGCGGGAGAGAAAGCTTACAGTGCGGCGCCGTTGTTCTTGCAGTCGTTCGTTAGTCCATCGTTGATGGTGTAGTTCTCGTTGATGAGCCCGCTGCTATTGAACCACTTCCATTGCTTCGTCGCCCAGTCGATGTAATACTTGCGGTCTGACGCGCGGTTGGCCAGATGCGCGGCGACGGAGAAGAACAGCTCGTTCGTGACAGCATTCACGTACACATGGGTATAATCCGAGTCGATGCCCCCGTTCCCACATTTCGACGGCCAAGCGTTGCTCTGTTCTCCATTAGCCCTATCTCGTCCTCAGCGTACAAAGGGAACTAAACTCACCAAGCTCTCGAAAATACCCTTCGCGGTGTCCAGATATTCCTGGATACCCGTGACATCGTACGCGGCGATCCACGCCAGCGCCCACCACGCATCGTCATCGTAAGACCCATCCAGCCACAGCGACGCGTCGACCGACCGTTTCGACGCACTAGAGTAGTACGTCTCGTTATGGCGGTCCGGGTAGGGGTTCGCCTTGGGGCCGACGGCGTATGTGTTCGCGAACACGCCCTTGGCCGTATCATTCACCCACGTCGCATCGTCGACGAGCGCCAGCTCCGCCAACACGGTCATGCAGTTCGCGCCGTTCCACCAGCCGCAGGTATTCCACATTCCGGTCTCGCCGTTGTACCATGTCTGGAGCGCGGAGAGGGCAGCCTCGGCGCGAGAAACGGCGGTGTCTGCTGCGACAGACGAGGCGAGAAGTAAGGGGAGGACAGGCGATAGCATTTTGATTCTTTTCTTGGAAAAGAAGGAAAGGAATTGTCCTCGTGGATATTTGCCAGGATTAACAATATCGATGATGAAACTCCAGTCTCTCTATTTCTCCTCACTTGAGTTAGACCCGGACATTACTCTCTTAAATACCCAGCCCTGCGACATATCCACCGCCATTCAGGGAGGGATTTTTCGAAAAAGAGAAGGAAAAAAAAAAAAAAAAAGGAGGACCCGCATACAGCAACAAGGCCCCAGCCAAACATATCATCCAGGCAACCAGGGATAGGATCGAAATAACTCAGGACTGAATTTTCGTTGCGACATCCCCGGTATGGCAGGGCCCCATTCTTGGGCGATCGATTGGTGACAGATCACTGATCTGCCGCCGTTGTTGCCGAGTTGATAGCGCTCTCTGTTCCTGTTCCTGATGGGTCCCTGACTATCATTACTGGTTTGGGGGGGTTAAACTATGGTTGTTTTTTTGGGTCGCAAAGTTTGACTTTGCCACTGTTTCTCGGGTCTTTGTTTTTCGTGTCTGGAATTGTGTTTCAGTATTGCTATAAATATCATTTGAGACATGCATAATGAAGTTAGGTTGTAGCTGCAGAATTAGTGCGTAGTGAATAAAGAAATGGAAAGCAAAGAAAGAAAGAAGAGCTATGCAACTAGCCCTAGATACTTTTCTACAGACAACACAGACAACACATAATCCAATCATAAACTTCGGTTCTACCAGCGCTGATCCATGGTTCGGGCGCTTCTCGAATTTTTAGTTGCGGTTTTCCGGCGTAGTTCCTTTTACAATGGCTTTGGGGCAATTCTAGACTGCCGAGTTTGACCCGTTCTCTTGCTTTTTAATGGGGATTCTTGATAATCTAGTCTGGAACTGTAACGCGATTGGTTGTCGTGCGGGCGCGACTCTCTCATCTTGTCTTGTTTATGGGTCTTGAGCGGATTGATGGATCACTTTTTGTTTTTTCTGTCGGTGGAGCATTCATTCTGTCAATTTCTAATCCTCGACTGATTGTCAATTCTGAAAAATTCTACTCTGCGTGGATAATCCGATGATGACTGTAGCTAACGAGTGACCCAGCCCTAGTCCGATCCACTTCCCTCACCAAAGCAAGGGATGAAACCCTCACGTTCCCCAACACTCCACTGTAATTGAAATCTGAAAGCTGTCTACAACCAAGTAGTCAGTAGCAGCTAGCTAGAAGATAAAAATCTGAAACGACCTTATCCTTATCCCAACGTCACGATCGCAAGTGGAGCTATCAAGAGCCGATATGACGTGCTTCCGGACTCCGATGAGCAACCTCATCCACGCGACTGATTGGCAGGTTAGAGAGTGAATAATCTCGTTTCCGCGATAGCTTCATCGTCTCGTCCAGTGAGAGTGTGTAGAATGTGATCTAGTTTGATTTAGCGAGTACGCTGGATATCGGCTGGAGAGGGATTACGAAGAGCTTAGCAGCAATGACGCCATCTGCTAGCCAGGGGTTGTCTTGGTATATATGTAGAATCATTTTCTTCGATTCATTAATGTAGGAATATAATGAAAAAAAACAGTATGGTCGACGAAACAACCCGCCTCAATCCCGGGGAGAATGGAAATGTCGCGCAGTACCAGACTATCTCCCGGCCAAGCGATCGACAGTCCACCGTCCATGGTTAGGATGAGGAGAATATCCCCGGCTCTAAGCCGGATGAGCGCCGGGTAGAGGTGTCGACTAGCATCCGGACTATTGTCGCGGTCTTACTTGTCGGTAGGTAGTCTGCGGCCGCATAGGGACTGGCACTAACGGCCAAGGTCTCGTCCGAGTTCAATCACCTGCAGGATGCCAGTTGGTTGTCGACGGCGTATACGCTGGGCGTGTGTGCTGCGCAGCCGATGTACGGGAGGCTGAGCGATATCTACGGGCGGAAGATCCTGTTGTTGGTCGCGTATGTGTTGTTCGGGCTGGGATGTGTGGTATCGTATGTTCTCTCCGGGGTATTTGGACTCGTGCTAATGGAGTTAGTGGTGTCGGTCGCGACCTCTGGACGGTCATTGCAGGTCGGGCAGTGAGCGGCATTGGAGGTGCTGGAATCATGACGCTCGGATCGGTGATTATCACAGGTGAGATGCCCAACGTCCTCCGACGAACATCTACTGACCCACGTAGATGTCGTCCCGCGCCGTGAGGTAGCGGCGTGGAGAGCATACATTAACATCGCCATGACACTAGGCCGCAGCGCCGGAGGCCCAGTAGGCGGATGGCTAACAGACGCGATCGGATGGCGCTGGTAAGTCTGCCGCCAACCCTAAACACAACTCAGCTAACACATCCAGGCTATTCCTCCTGCAGACCCCCTTTATCGCTCTCGGCGGCATACTAGTCCTGACAAAGCTAAACATAACCTACCACGCCGCATCCAAAGCCTCAATCCGCCGCGTCGACTTCCTCGGCGCAGCCCTCCTCGGAACCTCCGTCATATCCATCGTCGCGCTCCTCGACCGAGGCGGCCACGCCTTCCCCTGGGTCTCACCCCCAGCCATCCTCCTAGGCACGACCGGACTAACGCTCCTCACGCTCTTCATCTGGGTCGAGACGCGAGTCGCCGCGGAACCCATCTTCGACCTCCGGATCCTCCGCCGCCTCAACGTCGCCGCCAGCTACGCCATCGCCTTCCTCCAGATCACCAGCCAACTGGGCATGCTCTTCTCCGTCCCCCTCTACTTCCAAGTCACGCAGCGCGCCTCCGCAACCGTAGCAGGCGGACACCTCGTCCCCGCCGTCGTGGGCAACACCATCGGCGGCCTCATCGCCGGCACCGTCATCCGCCGCACAAGCCGCTACAAGACACTTTTAATCCTAGCCGGGCTCGTCGCCGCAACGAGCCACATCCTCCTCTACACCCGCTGGACGGGGAACACGAACCTCGCCGAATCCCTCTACATCATACCGGGGGGCATGGGGACCGGTCTCGCCTCCGCCTCCGCCTTCGTCGCTATGACAGCCTTGCTAGAACCACAGGACATCGCCATGGCCACGGGCGGGTACATGCTCATCGTCAGCTTGGCCATGACCACCGGCGTAACCATGACCAACACAGTGCTGGGACTGGGATTCCGACAGCACCTGCAGCAGAATCTGCACGGGCCGGGATCGGAGAAAGTAGGTTATTACTAGTCAAAGATACTACGGAGAGGAATGCGATACTAACGAGGACAGATTATTCAACGAGCGACGTCAGATACGAACTATATTGCAAGATTGGATGGGTTAGTAAGGGAGATCGTGGTGCGGTGTTTTGTGGACGGGTTGAGGAATACTTACTGTGAGTTTCTTTCTTTCAATTACGTGGAAAATGGCTAATGATGTAGTGATTTCGTTGGTTTTCGCTGTGCTAGGGTCAATGCTTGCTTTTACGGTTCGACATCATCGGTTGTAGATACCCTTTTACTTCCTTTCTACTGTACTACTTAGATGTCGCTGTATGACGGATATCAGCACTGAACTCAGAACTGAGAAAGACAAGTCAGTGGGGGCCTACATCATAGAAAACACCAATATGACTATCTCCGCGGACTATTGCCTAGACTTCGTAAAAAGTGGTCCAAACTCAATGTTGGGTTATGACAGCACATGGCCGGAATAAGTAACACGTGGATAGGGCTATCCGTCCGCTGTTATGTCATGTGAACTTTGAGTTCTACGCTCCAAACCAATGTCAGGGAAACGAAATAAAGAAGCAAAAAAGATTACTAGTAGACATTGATAGTCTCTATCTATATGGAGAGAAAACAAAAAGATCTTCCGATGCGGGGAATCGAACCCCGAGCTGCTGTGTGAGAGACAGCGATGTTAACCATTACACCACATCGGAGTAGTTATTATATTGCATAGGTTTTTGCTCTATGAAGCAAAGATTGTAGGTCAGTAATTTACTCCAGGGTAGAAGTATGGCTATACTACACCTACATATTCGATAATCTACATTGTGATAATATACTTACATAATTGCTATAATCTCGAGTTCTCGGTGAATGACCCACTTTATCATAGAGTGAAGTCGCTTGCCGCTATACTAAATACTAATCTAAGTGTTATGAGCTGCTTACTCAAAGTATACATCATCCGAGATATCCGCTTAACTTTATACTAACTTTACTCAACCATAGACCTTCAATAGACAACAAACCATGACATCAAAGCACCCCATACGCTGCAAACGGAAAGTAGCTTTACATAGCAAGAAGCGGAACCACAGACAACATTCAATCGGATCGAACCCGGTTGATTCGCCTTCGACATAGTTGACTCAAGAATCAATGACTCTATGATCCAGAGATTCAACAAAGATATTCCGCGCCACTTGAAGCCTACCCAGCTGAATCTACTCTGATGTCACAATATCGCTGTAGAAACCACCCAAGCCAAATAGATTTTCTTCGCAATGGCGTGCTCAAGTCCCAAACCAACGCCTTTGCCATGAGAATTGCGAACCCGAACCTCACGAGACTACTATTAAATGACTTCCCAGAATAAAGCCAAGATCGCGCTCGTGTACGAGCTACGCTCCGCATACAGAGCCCTAGGCTACACCGAGACACAATGTAAGAAGTTCGTCGTGGGGTCCGCGGCGGAGTTCATCGCCGGCGCATTGAGAGAACATGGACACGAGGTGGTCCTGATACCAGATCACAAGTCTCTGATATCCAGATTGGTGGCCGGGGAAGGCGAGACGTGGGATATGGTGTTCAATACCACGGAGGGGGTGTACGGGATGGCTCGAGAGGCGCAGGTGCCTGCTTTGCTAGAGACGTTTCAGATCCCGTTCACATTCTCCAATGCGGCGACCATGGCGCTTTGTCTGGATAAAGCTAAGACTAAGGTATTTCTTTCCCCGGCCGCAATTTGGCCTATACTAAATGCAGCAGATGGTCCTCGAGTACTACGGTGTCCCGACCGCTCCGTTTGCGGTCATCCAGCCATCCCGGGAAAAGAATCTCACTCCTGAGCGAGTCCAGACTCTTCTGCAGCGCTCACCGCATGCCAAATCACTCAATTACCCATTGTTCGCTAAGCCGGTCGCAGAAGGCTCGTCCGACGGTATTGTCGGCAGTAACAAAGCCAATGACCCTGTCGAACTATGCGATATCATCGCCAAGACATGCGCTGCGTCCCCGACCTGTCCCGATGTGATTATCGAGAGCTTCCTCCCGGGCAAGGAGTACACGATCGCTATCATGGGAACAGGCGATGACGCCTGGGTGCTCGGTGCAGACGAGTTCATCTGGCGCGAGGCTAATCCCGGCGCTGTAGTGGTTAACGGTCTAGACGGTAGCTCGGACCCATTACTCCCATTCATGACTAAGAACTGTAAAGTGAGCATTGCATTAGGCGGGGGGCAGGGCGTCGCCCAAGTGAAGGCCGATATGGCGCGACCGGAAGTCCAGCGTGCTTGTCAGGTTGCGTTGGATGCGTGGAAGGTCCTCGGGTGCTATGATTGTGGACGAGTGGATGTACGTCTGGATAGTACATGTGTGCCGTGTGTGATGGAGGTGAGTGTCGCTTTTGTGTCTTGGAATATTGATAACTAATATGGGTGTAGATTAATCCGCTGGCGGGATTGCATCCGCAGAAGAGTGAGCTCGCTGCTATTGCGAGGAATCAGGGGCTGGCGTATGATGATTTGATGGAGATGATTGTGCAGATTGCGCTGAAGAGATACGGGTTGGGGGATTGCAGGAAGGGCGTGGCTCAGGTGCCGGGGCAAGGGTCGAGTCGATTATAGGTTTGCTCCTTGTAGTGTATTAGGGGATATATAGTTAAATATACAGCACTATGTAATGAATTTTTAGACGTACTTTTATAGCTACAAAAAGCATGAACGTGGATGCTTCGACCGCATACCAACCCTAACCGACCACTTCAGCTGCAGAATTACAACCATACACTCTACATGTTCGCACTGAATTGAACATAATACATTGGTTTGGTATTTCTATCGCTATCGCTATCACCCCAAAACTTTGAAAATCTATGAATATCTTTGATGTTGACCGGTCGTTGAAGAACCCCCTAACACGCCCGCAACCCTTGCGACGTTTCCAGACATTGCCAATTCAGGCATAAATATAAATAAACTTTACACAAATTTCCATTGTTGGAATTTTCGATAGACAGATTAGCACAGTTAATGATGCTTTCGTCGCTATGACTAATATCGGCGTCTATTAACCTCCGGATTGCTCGACCACAGAACACCGGATTGGGTAATCCATGGGTAGCTCGCTCTTCGGTATTAATCTACCTCCGCACCGATTAGTACTAAATCTATAATAAATATCTACTTAACCTAAGCTTAAATCCTACAAGACCTAATAGACACCTTCAATCCATCACTCCAACCAAAATGCCCAAAGAGCTCCACGACAACGTCTCGCGCGTAAAAGCGCCATCACCGATCGGAAAAGGAATATTCGTCGGCCTCCGCATCGCAGACGTCTTCTGGCAATATAACCTCATATCGCAAGGCTGGGGCGTAAACCTCATCCAAAAGCTCGGCGGCACAGCCATCCAATACCCCCCAGCCCTAAGCCCTCTGACCCTAGGCCAGCTCCAACCCTACTACGGCCTCGTCAGTCTGCTCTCACTAGGAAGCACGATAAAGCAAGTGGTGCATATAACCTTCGTCTCAGAACAACAGCTAGACCCCGGCTCCGGAATCCTCATCGCCGTCTTCAACACAGTATTCAACTCGCTCAACACCGTCCTCTCCCTCTGGGCCCTGAGCTCCCCAGCCGCATCGCTACCCCAACCGACTACCCTCCGCGAACTCGTCTCCTCGCCGCTAATCGCTACCGGAATCGCTGCGTACGCGATCGGTTTAACCGCCGAAGCGGTGTCAGAGTTCCAGCGGAAATCGTTCAAAAAGGACCCGGCTAATAAAGGGAAGCCCTATGGCGGCGGGTTGTTCTCCCTCGCGACGAATATCAATTACGGGGCTTATACGCTTTGGCGCGCTGGGTATGCTCTGACTTGCGGGGGCATTCTGTGGGGCGCTACTACGTTTGGGTTCTTTTTTTATGACTTTGCGTCGAGGGGTGTGCCGGTCATGGATCGGTATTTGACTAAGAATGTAAGTTTTTTTTCTTTCATATATTCTTCCTTCTTCCCTTTAGGGGGCGGTGGTTGCTGACGCTGTGTTCAGTATGGGGATAAGTACCTTGAGATTAAGAATCGAGTGAAGTATTCGCTTCTTCCGGGGATTTACTGAGTTGAGGTTGTTGGTTGGTGAGGGTGGATAGGGGGATAGAGGAGTACGGTGTCACTGTTAAGTTGGAAAAATAACAATTTGAAGATTTAGGCTTTCATCATTTGGTTTTTATTTTTCTTTTCTTCGACGTGGGAAGATGTCTCAGAAGAACATGTACATATAAAGTTGTGGGAAGAGCATCGATTGATATTCTACGGGGCTAGATCACACCGAAGACCAGATCCCATAACCGACCATGTCCATGTCGCACAAAACCGTACAACAGGATCGCAAGCTACAGAGCATCCTCCGGAGCAGAAGACATGGCAAAGATAGCGCGCCAAACGACACAGTACCTGCCCTCTTCCCTGCCTTCGAATTTGCTCTCTGATCCTCTATACCGGTGACGGTGCCCTAAATAGTACCATAGTTGTATATCTTGGCCATGTTGACACCAACGCTGGGATATAGACCCCGCCGAAGAGCTTCGTTTTTACGCACGGAGCGAGTATCGTGCTGCACGAGCTACACTTGGATCTGCATATGGGGGTCTCGTTGGACTGGCATTCGACCGTTAGACAAGTATGTGATTGGAGGTACGGGCGGAAGATTGCTGGACCACTCAAGCATATTTGCATTGACGGCTCGGGCGCGCTGTTGACGAGGGCGTCGTGCTTAGACGATATTTGAGATATGGTATTTGAGATATGCCGTTCCTATCTGGGAATAGAAATCTTGGTGTTAGCTAGTTGTTTTCAGAGTTCGAATGGTGTCGTTTCAACGGGCAATAACGCCGTTATACAGGGGTGAGGACTGAGAATCTTGGGAGATACATTTACCGAATCTTTCTGGTACGCTCTGACTAGCTCGATTATGTTTATTTAGATGAGTATGACTTGGTCGTAGTTCTCGGTGTTGCTGTCCCGTAGTTGTGGTGTGTACGTAGTGGACTCACGGTTAAGGTTGTTTTGTGGAAACACGAATGATAGCCAAACAATGCTAGAGAAGACCAGAAATAACATTGAAAAAGGTTAAGAAGCCATGGTAAGTTAGCTCAGAGATAGGAAAGGTATTAGAGTCCATAATCCAAAGTGAGAATTAGCAGTCCTGCTTCGGCTTTCAGGTGCTATCTTCGCCCGAATAATTTGTCCTGCTTGAGCCGGGAGCAGGTGAGTGCCTTAGAGACTGATTACTATCTAGAATAGATTTACAGACTACTACCGTTCCCATCAAACTCACAGTAATGTTTCGTCTTCTCCAGATACTCCTTTGAGTCGACTTCAGTGCGGATTCTTTTTCGCGTGCAAACATCGAACATAATTGCCAGAATGTTTGATGAACAAATGATCCCCAAGCGGCCCACCCGGTAATGACGCGCATAGAGCTCCGCAAGCCTCTTTGGATAGATCCCAAGGTGCGACCCTGTATCGGCAGACTTCTTCAGTTGAGTAGCAATGAGAGGTTTCATTGTCGGACTGTACATATTGAGTCTTCTCTGCGTAACCACATCAAAGCAATTGAGGGTCCGAGTGGGCGTGCAATAGTCGGCGGATGCGAGGGCCCAGGCCCCGTTCAAGTGATTGCTGGTTCCGATGGTGTATGCTCTTTTGTGTTGTACGAGCAAATGTCCAATGTCCGTGGTAGACGGGAGCAAACGTGATATACATTTATTGCGGATCTGATCCTGTATGTTTGCTTGTATAGTACACCCTGAGAAGACTGTGAACCCTCTTCCTCCGAGACATGTCAACATGGAGGGTGGGATATGTGAGAAATTAGGCGGATAATTTGGGTACAGTGCGACGTTCGCTACCAGTAATCCATATAATGTAAGTAGTGAGAGGGCGGGGTAGGTCTAAGCACGAGTAAGACGCGACAAACATGAAGGATGCTCTTGATCTAAAGTCAGACAGAGCCCTGAAAGCCACTTCCGAAGGGTTAAAAGAGTATCAATATGTGTGATGAAAGAGCTATACAGCCGTTGATGTCAAACTTGGTCCGACCCACTCAGTTGCGATACATGATTGAATGCCTCAGTGATGTGCTAGTGGGTTGGCGCATGAGGGAGGGTCCTTCTGTTGGCTTTAGTCGAGATTGGAATGTTGTATACGACGTGGTTGGTTGCACTAAGGGAACCCTGCATTTCTTGCAGGCAAGTGCGCTCTCTGACAGCTTTGTACTGGTACAATGCAAGAAACGCATGTATACCCAACCCTAGAACCATATCGTACGGATGTTGGTACTATGCTCTTGACATGATAAAATGAAATGATCTTGTGTACTTCAACCACAATTCTCGTTGCCACAATCTGTTTCGTAAATTTCCATCACGCTTCATTCAGCGATATTACATTCCTATGAAATGACGACCCCGAGCCTACACCATAGCGACTACAAAGTGGCCTGGATCTGTGCGTTGCCGTTGGAAATGGCAGCTGCCAAGGCCATGCTGGAGGAGGTACATGGGCCCCTGCCTCAACGATCTAATGATAAGAATACCTACTGCCTTGGGAAACTGAGTGGACATAATGTTATCATTGCCTGCCTGCCTTCTGGTGTGTACGGAACGACATCTGCGGCTACAGTGGTGTCTGATATGCGCTCCACTTTCCCGAAAGTAGAATTCGGCTTGATGGTAGGAATTGGAGGGGGTGTTCCAAACACCTCCGCTGACATACGCCTTGGAGATGTGGTTGTGAGCATGCCATCAGAATCATCTGGCGGCGTGATTCAATACAACTTTGGCAAAGCACTGCCTGGCGGAAACTTCCAACGCATCGGCCCTTTACACAGTCCCCCCCCCCAAGTTCTGCTCACTGCTTTGTCTATTGTTCGCAGCAATGACATGCTCAATGGATCAAAACTGGGCATCACGATTGCCGCTGCCTTGGATCGCAACGAATATGCAAGGGGGAATTTCGTGCGGCCTGATAAAGACAGGCTTTTCGTTGCCGAATATACTCTTGAAAACAGTGGCTCTGATTGTTCGGACTGTGACGAGAGAAAGCTGATACCGCGTACACCCCGGGAAAACTTCCAAGAGCCCGGAGTCCATTACGGGGTGATTGCATCGGGAGATCAGGTCATCAAGGATGCTACGAAACGGGACTCTCTTGCTCAACAGTCAAACATTCTTTGTTTTGGGATGGAGGCAGCGGGGATCATGAACCAACTACCTGTCTGGTAATTCGCGGCATATGTGATTACTGTGACTCACACAAGCAGAAGGATTGGCAACAATGGGCAGCCTTGACTGCAGCTGCCTATGCTACAGTGCTTTTGGCTGCTATTGAGGGCAATGTGGATTCTAACCAGGCGAAAACATCTTACAATGACAGGGGCTCGGAGTCGCAATTCAATGACCATCGAGGTTCTCATAACAACAACACGGGCACCGGCCACCAGTTTGTGGGAAGTAATTTCTCTGGGACCATCAACTTCGGCAGCAGCTCGTAAACTCCACATTCTTCACCTGGTTACTCATATGTCAACAAGGAGATCTCAAGTTCTCATTTTGCAGGGGAGGAGCAGCAGCGCTAAATGTTTCCATGGCTTTTGCTTGAACACCTTACCATTTGATTAGGATACCGGCAATATCTGAAGGAGCACCGACTAAATGCTGATGCTGGGATTATTGCTATGGGTGTTTTTTTGATAGTACTGAATCTAAGAATGAAAAGAGCGCTTTATCTTGAACTGGCGATTGTTAGGTAGTAGTTTCATTCTTTCACGCTGTGGGGCTTATAAGCTGGAGAGAAAGAGCACGCTCACAGGATGTGTTGGCTTCTCCATCATTCCCAAAATGATTATTGAATGATCTTTCACTTAGTGACGAGCTTCTCGTTAAAACTGTCTGTTCCTCACAATTATTCACTTGCATTACTACCGGAAAGGATTGAATCAAGCACTTTGCAGAGATACAACTAGCGCTTCAGGACCAACAACACCCTCACCTGTACTATTGTTTAAGTGTGATGTACATATCTGTCGCTTGATGTACTTGGTAATCATTCAGGGTCTTATTCTATATATGCTGTTAAAATGAAGACAACTCGTAGCCTGACTCGTCGGACTCTAGCCAGTCAGCTTTAAGAATCCCATTAATATTCAATGTATTTGTTCATCAGATATAGTAGTCACAGAACAAAAGTGCAACTACGTTCTACCTTCTGATACCGCTCTCCTACATCTCAGAATCATCAATTGTTTGTATCTATTTGTACTTTACTCATCCAGGAGCGTAACTGACGAGGCTAGTACTTTTCGTCCAACCTTTGCACTGCTTGTGATGTGATTCATTTCAGCCCAGAAACTATTTCTCTTTTTTCTCTTTCTCTTCTTTCTTTCTCTTTCTGCTTCTGTTGCTTGTTCTTCTCCTCCTCCTCCTCCTCCTCCTCCTCCTCCTCCTCATCATCACCATCTTCATCATCATCATCATCATCTTCTTCTTCTTCTGTTCAGCAAACTGAAATACAGCGTCCACACGAAAGCCAATTTCCAGTACAGACATTAGTTCTTGGCCACATACCAAGATGCCGGCCGGCGATCAGAACCCAAACATATTCAACTCGTCCATGGGCAACCAGAACAACAATTCTGGAAGTGGTATCCAAATTGTTCAGCCAAATATCCGGGGAAATGTTTATATGTGTCGCAATTCGCGTTCCCTGGAATCACGTTCACGCGATGTTCTGGAAAGGTTGAATATAGCGCTATATCCGTATCATAAAGATCGAATTTCTGACCGAATACCCGGGACCTGCGACTGGTTCGTGACTCACCGTACATTTAAAGTCTGGCAAGAGAGCCCAAAGTCGCAGCTGCTCTGGGTTTCTACAAACCCTGGGTGCGGAAAGTCCGTTATGATGCGATATCTTGTGGAATCTGTTCTCACAAGCAATGCGTCTCGGACAGTTCTCTATTTTTTCTTTAACGATGACTCCGAAGACAAGAGAAGTATTGTAAATGCCATGCGTTGCATTCTTTATCAGCTCTTCAAACAACATCCAAACTTGCTTACAGACAAGATTCTAGAACGTTTCGAGACAGATGACCGGATCACCAATTCGTTCAGTGAGCTTTGGGATATCCTCTTTCTCGCTGCGAAACAGAACGCCAACAAAACAATAATTTGCCTTCTGGATGCCCTCGATGAGTGTGACAAGTCTGGAGCATCTCAGTTGATAGAGGCCTTGGGCAAAGTGTACAAGAATGAAACTGCGAATAGAAATTTGAAATTTTTGATCGCTAGTCGCCCATATGACTACATCCGACAGGGACTTCGGCCATTGATGATCAACGGTCAATCGTTAATTCACCTGAGTGATGAAGGTGAAGCTGAAATGAAAGATCTTTCGCGTGAGATTGATATCTTCATCCGGGCAAAGGTGAATACAATCGGAGATCAACTACAGCTCACAAACGAAGAGCGGAATTCCTTGGTCCAGAATCTTACTTAGTTTCCCAACCGAACCTACCTTTGGGCTTCTCTTACATTGGATCTTATCAAGGACAAGGGCATCATTGGCATCAAGGGGATAGCTGAGATTACTTCTAGCCTCCCCCAGTCCGTTGATGAAGCATATGAACGGATTCTCTCGAAAAGTACAGATGCAGAGCAAGCCAAGATATTGCTACACGTGGTAATTGGCGCAGCGCGGCCACTAAGTGTCCCGGAGATAAATTTTGTTCTTACTTTGCAAGATGATCATACATCCTATAGTGACCTAAATCTTGAGCCAGACTATCGTTGCATTGAGCGGATAAAAAGCATATGCGGGCTTTTCATCATCATTGTCGATTCAAACATTTATCTCCTTCACCAGACGGCAAGGGAGTTCTTAGTCCGGAGTACTATAGACGTTTGGG
Organism: Aspergillus avenaceus; assembly: GCA_009193465.1. Classification (NCBI taxonomy): domain Eukaryota; kingdom Fungi; phylum Ascomycota; class Eurotiomycetes; order Eurotiales; family Aspergillaceae; genus Aspergillus; species Aspergillus avenaceus. Next base: position 94,183 of record ML742027.1, read on the forward strand.
GGGTTGGATGCATGCTTGAGTGGAGGCATTTTCTTGAGTTTGCAGAAGTCACATCGAATCCTTGCCAGGATGTGTATCCAGCACCTACTATTCTATGACTTCGGGAGAGGGCGACTATTAAAGAAGGATGTACCTGAATTGAAGAAGACATATGCCTTCCTAGACTACTCTGCGAAACACTGGACGGCTCATCTATTAGCATCTGACATTCAAATGGAGCCCTTGAATCCGTCGTTGCTTAAGCTCTGTGATGGACATGAAACCCTAAGCAGGAACTGGATTCGGATTTGTTGGGATAACTCGACTGCTGACGTTCCCTATGGCTACACTAGCGCTATACTCGCGTCGTATTTTGGACTTGTATCCGTGGTCCAGCACCTCAAAAACGTAGCGAACATTGACTGGAAATCAAAAGACACTAAACATGGACGATCTGCACTATCTTGGGCAGCAGGGAATGGTCATAGCGCTGTCGTGCAATTCTTGACCAGAAGGATCTGGTGGCGACGGGGAAAAGGGAGAAGAGCTGTTGACTCAAAGGATTGGCATGATCGGACGCCACTCTCATGGGCTATCATGAACGGCCATGAAGAAGCAGCCAAGATATTACTTGAAGCCGGAGCTTCCATCGACTCCATGGATCAAGTCGGAGCGACGCCACTCGACTATGCCAAGTGCAGGCGGCTTCATGGGCTGGTAGTGCTTATGGAGAAGGAAAATGGTCACGCCCGGCGGGAAGTTGATCCTGAAAAGCTCTTGTTGTCAGCTGCTAAAAAGGGCCATGAGCGTGCAGCACAGCTTCCACTTGAGAGGGGTACGGATATTGAATGCAAAGATAACAATGGCCATACTCCACTCTCATTGGCAGCTAGGGATGGCCATACAAAACTTATGAGGCTTCTGATTGACAAGAAGGCAGATGTCGAGTCTAGGGATAATCATGGTTGGACACCACTTTCATGGGCAGCCAGGAATGATCAGGTGGCAGCAGTGGCGGTGGTACGCTTCCTTGAACAGAATGCACATATCAAGTTCAATAATAAGCGATATGGCCAAGTTTTATTATTATTGGCAGCCCTGGATGGCCAAACATCAATAGTGATGCTTCTACTGAAAAAGGGTACAGATCTCGAATGCAAAGACAATAATGGTCAAACTCCACTCTCTTGGGCAGCTAGGAATGGTCATACGAAAGTGGTGAGATTCCTGCTTGACGAGAAGGCTGATATCAAGTCCAAAGACAATAATGGTCAAAGTCCTCTCTCCTTGGCAGCTAGGAATGGTCATACGGAAGTGGTGAGATTCTTGCTTGACAGGAATGCTGATATCGGGTCTAAAGACAATAATCGCCAAACTCCACTGTCATGGGCAGGTAGGAATGATTGTATCCCAATAATATATCTCCTAATTAATAGGGGAGCTAAATTCGGTCTGAAGGCAGAAAGGGTTGGTCACCGATTCGGTCGGCTGCTCAGAATGATCACACGGAAATGAAGAATCTCCTGTGCAGACATTCAGATCCTATAATTGGGAAGCTTTAAAAGGAATGAAATAAAAAGGCAACAAGGCAGTGAAGCCTTTGGTTCTGTCTGCATCATTACATGTCTATAATGAAATAAGATAATGAAACCTCAATAATACTACCCAGTTGTAAGACATCAAGGTTAGGTCATTACGCAAGCCTTAAGCACGTTGGTTTTTTGTTGAAATAAGTGTCTGGGGGCTACTGGATTAGACCCTCCCTAAACTCCTTACGCTGCAAGAATGAGGGCCTGTAAATGTGTAAATGTTTGAGTGTACCAAGCATATGATAAATTGATGGAAGAACAGAACAGTGGGTTGATAGATCTACGCACCGAGCATACACATGTATCTAAACACACCATTTAGTGCAATATACAAGTTGCTTTGTAGCATCGCAGTACGGATAGAAGTATGCGAGGGAAAAAAAAAAAAAAAGCCCTCCAGGCTGCACTTATTTCTGGCGGATATATGTCACAGAATGCCTCTGGGCTTGCGCGGATATACCGCTAAACATGTGCCTAACTTGGCCAGAGCCTTTGTAACTACGACATGTAAAGCAATGCTAGATGCATGTTATGATTCTGATGTCAGTACTCCCTTGATCCACCTAGTATAGGATATTCGCAGATGGCTTTGATCCTCCGAGGATTGTGTCCTTTGAAACCATTGTTCGACCAGCAAATCATAGGAGTTAGAAATCTCTGACGACCCCCTACGCTATTTCCCTTTGTCTCCATTGAAAGATCACACGCACAAAAAAAAAAAAAAAATAAAAGAAAGAAAGTCGGTCTCATTTTGGCCATTCAATCTCAAAGACTGTGCCTCACACATGCAAAACTTCAGGGAATACCCAAGTTTCAGCACGAACTTATGGATATTTCATGTTGACCACAGCCCCGAGTCTCTACCACTCGGATCAAAGGGCCTGCTGACCAGTAGTCGCTCCTTGACTCTCAGCGTTTAATGAATGAAGCGTTTGGTTACACCGCTACCATTGCAAGCAGCCCTTCCCCTACTATAAGAAAGCCCGAACCAGTTCAGTCTTCCCTATCTCTCTCTTGACGAGGAATCTACTGAGACAGCCCAAGTCCCAGAGTTCACAAAGGCAACGCAGATACTTGCAACTCTTACAACCTTCAAACCTGAGAATGTCCAACCAAAAGTGAGCCCACAATGCAGTCATCAAGCGAGAAACCACCGAGCCCTGACAAACCCACCCAATATGATATCATAGTCAGAATCAACGACCCGACCGTACAGAAGCCAGGCCCTGAAGGTTCACTGCCAGTAACCCAGATCAAACTCGCATGCGACGTTTTCATGGAGATAGCCCAAAAGACCCTACCTGCGGACGATACCCCGGACGAAGACGCCGACATACTAAGAAAGTATTTCCTCAGTCTTGCCCATTCGGACACGATACCAGACTTCAGCATATACGGCGAAGAGCTTGCTAGATTGCTTAGTGAATCCGACGCCATCATAGCCTTGACCGTCAGTATCCTTGACTGGCGGGTTCTACATAAGTCAGGTAAAAACTCCATCGCCGAGAATGCAGTATTGACAATCTACGACCGTCTCGTGGACACGATTACGAACTACGTTTCTAGACTTTTGGCGGCGGAACACGAACTTTCCGCCGATCATAGGCATAGCACAGAATTTGGCCCGCTCGTATATACCTTCATCAAGCGGTTCCTAGACTTTCGGGCAAAGGTGGATAGTGAGCTTCTTGTTGAGATTAGTGAAGATATCATAGAAAGTCTTGAGCTTGCGGCGGAATTGCTCATATTCAAGTCTGAGATAGAGTCGTTTCCAAAGTGGCTGTGCCTTCGCAGTGTTCAGCCGCTTACGCTTATGTGCTACTTTGCTTTAGACTCCCAAGATTCGTCGGAGGGAGGTATACCGGATGGCTTGGTTTCAACTGTCGCTGGAGATCTTGTGGGTGGAGTGGAAGAGGTTGCGTAGGAGGAATTCTGTTATGTTTCGTGACTGGCCATGTTTTTAAAATCATTATGGAGAACGTTTTGTTTATTTATATGGTGGTGTTGAAGAGTAGTCTGTGTCTTTTGTTGTTTTAGCAAAGCGCACGCGTAGTCTGTAACAGAACGAGGAGCTGCTGGGATAATGCCACTAGATGTACCATACCAATATCCCACACTATGCACGGGGCTGGATTCGATCCCAAGGGATTTCAACTCCTAGGGAGACTCTATCGGGTTGAAGACAAGCGGTCTTCGATCAGTGTATTGCCATTAGTAACACTGACGACTGAAGGAAATAAAGTCGGGCAACGTCGGGCACAAGTGGAAGGTAAGACATGCAGGCAATTACTGTACAAGTGATTAAGTATGGTCTGAGATGCAGACTAATGCCTATAATTACGATCAATCATGAACCCATCTCGCAAGGTGGTTTGGACGACATTGCTCTATAAAAGTCCGGCCGTCCTCGTTCGTCATCGATATAATCATTCCGCTGTTCACGCAAAACCTGCACATAGAGATCAATCTTATTGTATTCCTCTATACTACGCTCCTGCCTAGATAGTGTATCCTCAGTCTCTAGGTCAGCTCCATGACCAGCTCGTGGGCTGTGTATTAGGAGGCGTCTCCATTCGAATAGTTGCATTTCGTGGTGCCAGTTCGCTTAGGTCCGAATTATGTACCTCCGTTGTGCGTACTCATCGAATTTCTCTCGGACTACCAGGTTTGGCTCTAGGTACCAGATGTACCCCCGATGTGTCAGTCGGAAACTGATGTCGCCTGAGTACAACGGCGGATAATGTATGCTGTTGTCAGTTGGATGGGTTGTTGGTGTGGTATTACTGAAGTCCCTTCGTATGCACGAGGGAATGGCCAGTTGGGAGAGCCCGTCATAAGCAGTCTATCCAGGACCTTCCTTCACAACCCTTGATAAACTAGCCACTGAGTATATTGTTTGCAGGTATTTTAATGCCCCTAGTGCTGTACGATAGCTGATAACCCCCGTAGGATCATCGGGGAATGGCAGCGGTAAGTGCGGTAGTTTGCGCCGGCGTCTAGACACGGTGTCTGAGTTGCTGTCGGAGGCGCCGGACGTGCAAGTATAGGATGTGAAAGGGTGATAGTGTTTAAAAATCCGACCCATCTAACTCAGGTAATGTAGGTAAAGTAGTAGATCGGCTAGACCGGCCTGAGTCCGATCTACGGAAAATGGAGCATGTCTTGACTGGGAAGCAACACAAAGGACTCAAAACGCATTCCTCGTCGCACAAGCTGAGATGAGGAGACCGTCTCCGAGACATGAGATGAAACAGCAGTCCATCCGCTCAAGAGCTCACGCCAGTAACAAGACTCTGCAGCCGGAGTCAAGTAGCGATCACGGAACGTAGCGACACTATTCCTAGCGATACGCTCAGCAGCCGCGGGATCATCCAGCAACGCCTGCATTTTCTCCTGCAAATCGGAAAAGTCGCGCTTCACTTCGACGAAGTTCTGTTCGGGACCGGACGAGACGAGCAGGTAGTGATGGTGCTGGATGTACTGGAGTTGGTGGGCGACGACGACGGATCCGCATGCCTGTCGATACTTGAGCGATGCTGAGTACGATCGCCCTGTACCGGAGTTGTTAGCTGTGGTCGGTGCATGATCGCACAAGGGGGAGGGGTTAAACTCACCTTCAACGTGGGCGATAAAGCGGTACCGACAATGATCCTCCATGCTGATGAAATTGGCTTTCCGGTGCCAATCTAATTCCTTCACGTCGCCCCATGGCTGGTCTCTCGCTGCCTCCAGCAATGCCCGACGCATCTTCGCCGCAAAGCTCAGCTTGCCTCTCCAGACCAGCTTCGGCTCTTTTTCATCCCAGGATACATTGTTGTCGAGGATGCGGTCGACCACTTGTGTATACGGCCCGATATGGCTCTCTGACCCCCCATGCTCCCATGCCCAGAAGCCAAAGTCCGGCATGAGCCATACGGCCTCTTCCTCAGCCTTCCGGGCCAAGACCCACAGAGGATGATTCGGACCGGTGACATCGTTGACCTTGTCTTCGATTGAGAATATGAATTCTGTATCCGGGAGCGAGGTGGCTCGGCTGCTCGATAAGGCCCGGTTGATTGATGCCAGGGTGCCCAGGATCTTGCGGCGATGGTCTTCGCCCTTGGCACGGGCGGCGATCACATACAGCTGGCCCTGCACTATGGCTGCCCGAGCCATGCCATCGACTAGGTGGATATCATCCAGTTCATGTCTGGTGATATTATTCTTCGTGGACCAGAAGGATTCGGCGCGGTGGATATCCTCGTAAAGGCCCGGAAAGAAACTTTGGCATTGCGAGGCATCGAGGGATCGGTTGTGGGCATCGTAAACGGGGTTGTAGGTGCGCTCTGCAGGGGACGGACTGATAGGTGTCGTAGCAGCACATTGAAGACAACTTGCACATTGAAACGAGACTGCCGTTCTACAAGCGCAATGGCCAGCAGGGATCAGATGGTTGACTAGAGATGGAACATTGTCTCGATCGGAGTTCGCGCCAAACCATAGGACCCAGATACATAACGCACTAAAGGCGCCGACAATGGCAGGGACTATGCGAACCAAGTACCAATTTCGGGTCGTCACCAACATGTTGTCTGGATTCGGTGAGGTAGATAGATTTTGACTACAAAGAAAAGATGGAATTCCTTGTCTAGTTATATTAACAATCGAAAACAAATACTATGACAGAAAACCGGGCGGATCGTAGTGCCCTTAGTCCACATCTGTGTTAATGGATCACACACTAAAGATTCGAAAGCTAAGCCCCCAATTCTTCTGGCCTTGCCATTCTGGGCAGGCCGAGTTGGGATGTTTCTTCTGGAAAATGGGACGCTGAATACATCCACTAATTGTTCACGTCGAGCACCGTTAGGGCCAACATCAAGATCCACATGGGACTTGGGTGATTGCTGTAAGGCTAACACAAAAGGGTCTATCAGACTATCGCAGGCACCGCATTTGAAAGGTCCAATCATATAAAGCAAGCAATAGATCCAAGGCGCACTCAAGCCTTTGGTTGTCTCGGGGGGCGCTCGGTACACGGCTGTGGCCCAATGCTAAGAGCCTCTGAAGTGGACACCCGCTTGAACTATCATAAGCGAGTCAACGACTCATATCGGAGTAAAAAGCCAATTAGTCAAAGGGTGAATGCAACGTGAAGGAAGCAGGTCGGTGGCACTAGTTCGGGAGAATCGACCCACTTGGTCCCTTTTTCTTTCATATTGTATCTTCCTTCTTTTCCACCGTCCGACATTAGTGTCGTTCGTTCTTTAACTGTTTTTGTGATAGCCGCCAAACAGAATAATTCCTGTCTTTGTCAATTGTCGCCGCTCTTGGAACCCTGTTCTGGTGGGCCCGATGCTCACGTTTGAACTTTGGGGTTGGCTCTGCGATGGGGATCTGCATTCTGCCTACTCCTACGCTACGGAAAAGGTGTTGGAACTTGGAAAGTGACGTGGAGGACCTAGTTTATCGCGTCAGCAGCTTTTATCTCGCGGGCTCTATTGATCCCAGGACACGACCTCGGACATATGGACGGCGTGGACGGTCTGATATTAGTTTCAGTTCATATTTTCTCTCTCCAGATCCATCGAGGCTCTAAATGATTGATACCATCCCCCATTGAGTGCAACATAGCCACTGAGATATGGTAATTACTTCCACTTGGACAATCTAATAGCTTTCAAAAATAACTCGAGGGTGGATACTGCCAGAGAAATTCCGGAGTACTAAACCAATTGTGAAAAAGACAAGGTGGTGATGTTCAGGCCAAGCCCTAATTAAAATTAGGGGCGTTGCTCGGAATGTCTCACTTTAGATCAAATTTTCCCTGTGCCAGTGGGTCTGGTTTAGGGGCCAAAATCGCCAAACTATCGAATAACTTGTTGCACATTGCCATTCGGAAACACTTCCGCCTGCTTAAACTTCAAGTGGTTAGTTTCAATGATAAATAGATGCATGAGAAATTTCCAAAATCAGCGATTGGATAATGGCTGTGTATTCTGAAGGGCCAATTTATATGAATCAATTCGGTAGTCCCTCCTGGGTGCGATTTTAGCTATGTCCCGAGGTATCTTGGTACATAATGTAACATGGCAATTTGAAAATAAAAAAGAAGAAGAAGAATGGTTTGCGCAAGCATGACTTGATCCTTCGAAAGCATCATTGGTAGCTCGAGGGAACCAGTGAATTAGCCCATACTTCCAAGTAGGTATAACCACTAGAATCCAATTTCATGGAGTCTGCGGTCTTGGGATCCGTTCCGAGCTCTTCCTCCGCAGCATCGGGGATTCCATCGCCATCGGTATCGGTGGGACTTGAACCTCCGTCGAGATCACCGGCCCCTCCCATGTCCGCTTCATCCGAGATGAGTGCGCCGTCTTTACCGTACGACTCGACCTGATCGATCAGCTTGCTGTCGACGCTGTCTCTTACTTTCGATGCTCCTCCATCTGGTCACTGTTAGTCTGCTGCAACTGGGAGCGCCAACGGGTCAGTACATACATTTGGTGATGTAGGCCAAGGCTTCCTCCGGCGTCAGGGTGGACGCCACTGCTGGATAATCATATCGAGTGGTGACGAGATCCATGCCCCCGTAGTTGGTTGAGGACACGCCGAGCTCGCTACCATTCAGAGTGCCATCTTTGTCGGAATCATAGAAGTTGGTGTCGACGTATGCGTGGAAGTTCTCGTTACCGCGGGTAAAGGCAGTGACCGAGGTAGACGGACCGCTGATGAAATAGTTTCCGATAACGTTGACGACTGCGAATACTCTTAGCCAACATGTTGACTCACGCCCAATCACAATATCACTCACAAGATTCCGCTGAGGAGCCGCCCGCGATGTACCCACCGCCACCGCCCCAGTTGTAAACAACGTTGTTCGTGAACTCATTGACGCCTTTGACCTTAGGGTTGCGCGTCTTGTTGTCAATGTACAGATTGCGCAGCAGCGACACACCACCGTCGGTCTGTATCAAGCCGCCGCACGAATGGGTCTGCAGACCCTGTCCGATAATGCTATTCTGCACGGTGATGTTGCCCCCCGACCCGTTGATCGAGAACGTCTCGTCCCGGCCCCAGGAAACAGACAGGTGGTCGAAGATCATATTGCTACCATCGGCAATGGTAATCGCGTCCTTTCCAGACGAACCTCCTTTGCCCATTCGACTGTTTTCGGTCAGTTCGTTCCGGTCCGTCGATAAAGTTAGGGCACAAAGCGGAAGCCTACACTCGAATATACCGCACGATCGATTCATCGGCATTGGAGAATGACCATCCATTCCCATACACTGTGATTCCATCGCCTGGAGCTGTCTGTCCCAAGATGGTCACCCGCTTGGATACGACAATCCGATCAGTGATCTCGATCACTCCCCCAACGGAGAACACCACAATGCGGTCGGACTCGGAAACTGCATCGCGCAGCGATCCTTCTCCAGAATCATTCAAGTTCGATACAATATACACATCACCCTGACGACCGCCGACCGCATCGGCACCAAACCCCTCAGCCCCGGGAAAGGCGACCAGAGCCGAGGTAGATTGGAGAAGGGCCAACACACTCAGGAGGGGAAGAGTAAGCCGCATATTGCTGGATCAATTGGGGAAACAGGACTGTACTATTTTGCGACAACTCCTCGAAGGCACGCGAGTCTATTTATAATCCGGCAAATTGTCAGTCCATGTCGCATGGAAATTATCCGCCAAGGAACCGTTGATTGACTGCATGCATCAGGTGTTCTAGTAGTTCCCATTAAATTAACGGAGGTATACTCCGGAGTATGCCATATTGACACACGGGCCTGAGGACGGATTGTGCGCCAGTTATTTCCAGACCAGTGTTACAATATCGGCATGTTGTGGTTGATCTGGTAGGAGATTATATGAGAGATCGGCATTTCTTATGTTTCGGATGAGACTCCGCCCGTAAACAGAGCCAATCAAAGGACCATCAGCTGTGCGCAGGGACAACAAATTCCACCTATAAAATGCCAATCACATATTATCTACAGGTATCCGCATGACCCTAGATGTTATCTTGAGGATGTGGCCGGCTTATGAGTAGCGTGTCCCCAATTCATCCGCTGAGGAACAGCAAAATTATCACGAATTATACCTACCGAACCTTTCCAATGCACTCCGGTTAGAATACGAGGACAAGAAAAACGGGCGAATACGTAACTATGCACCAGATATTGAGTATATCGCTAGGGATGAACGGCTATTTTAGTTGGAGAAATGGATGCTCTATCAATTCGCGGGCCGATTTTCTGTCCTCCGGCAACCAAGCCAGCATCATCCTGATTAATGATAAAAAAACCTTCCCTGTTTCTCTCATCTAGAGGTGGAAGGACATCTGTGAGCGTTCGGTTTGGAATCAACTCATCAAATAGAAAGTTGCCTACAATAACTTGTTAATGGGTTTATATTACCGCTTACACAGGGCTGTTCACATACCATCTCCATCAAAGAATGGACCATCAAAATATTGCTCGGCAGTTTCACATAATCTGCCATCTGCTCCTTGTATAGCTTCGGGCCAATCATTACGCGACCGCGCATGTGTCCTGGAAACTAGTTCCGGAGGAGGAGGACCAAGTAAAGCAATCATTTCAGCAAGATGTGCTTTCGGAGTATACCGGTCTTCTGCGTCAAGGACTTGACGGAATAGCTCTTCCCCCTGGATTAGGTCATAGAGCTGCAGCGTGGTTAGTTAGGTTAGTCATTGGGCAATATTCGATTTAACGAGTAAGGACCTACGAGAACACCTAAGTTCCAAATGTCTGCGCTCGTATTCCAACCACAGCCTAGAATGACTTCTGGTGCGCGATAGTGGTCGGGCTGGATAGGATAAACACCCAAGTCATCATCGGAACTCAGATTTATGGATGAGCAGAAATCAACGATCTTTGGGATGTTTCTCACTTTCCTCAGCGGTCCAAAATCGTTATGGCAACGATAAACCGGTCGTCCAGTAGAATCAATTTTATATTCCATAGGACTCTCAAGCTGCGCATCCATGAAGTCATTGAGAATTTCGGGGTCCTCAAAAGAAATCATAATATTCTCAAGCTTCAGATCTAGAAATAAGATTATGAGTTCTATACACTGAAGTAATGTGTTGAATAGGAGGTTTTACCAGTGTGAACGACATTACATGTGGTATGGAGATAGTCCAGACCGATGAGAAAGAAACGGATATATGTCTTGATGATTGGTAAAGGAATTATCCCATCCTTGAAACGTCGTTGGAAGAGCCAGAGAGGCTCCCTCATAAGCTCATACGCTAGACAGAGATGTCTTCCTTCTGGGCTGCTCACTTCGAAGTGTTCCAATGATGTTCGGAAAAGCTGGTAGCCCCTCTGGGACCGGTCCGCTGTAGCGATGCATTCCTCAATCGCGCGTTCACTCTCACGTTCAACCGACCCAGTGTTAGTAATCTTAAGCGCTACCACATCCTCTGGCTCCCACCGATGCCTAGGCAGTTGATTAACAAAACTAACTGATAACTGGTGCAGGAAGAGCCACATACCCTCGCATATCACGAGCAAGCCATGTAGTCGAGGAGACGCCCCATCCTACCTTGAAAAGTACTTGATAGCGTCCATCAAGTACTTCTCCAGGCTTTGCTGGATAGAACTTCTTTGAGTCATAATACGGGCATATTTCTTCATCGACCAGTTCTGTCACGGGCAAAAGACGCCCTGGTGAAGGAACAGGAAGGGGTTTCCTGTGGAGTGGGAAAAAGCGGCGCATCATTGTTTGCCTGATTGACCTCATATTAAGGCGAGATGCAAAGTGGCCGCCTCTAACTAAAAGGGCCAAACTAACCATATCTAAATATAGTCGAAAGCCAAGTGGTACAAGTGGCTAGGTGCATTAAAAGAAGGGGCAATAGATGAATAGGATGTAGAGTGAAAGGAGTAGCTGGAGAGCGGTGATTGCGAGCGTCATGTGACCATCGCAGCATCTCTTAAGAAAACCGATCATCTTTATATTTATCATGTCTCTGGCAAAAGATATTGATATCTGGCTCCTTTATTGCTTGTCCAATCATACCAATCCCGAGCCTCTAGTGGCGATCGCTCGATAACTCGAATCTCTTGATTCAACCATCCATGGCTCAGATGTTAGTACTTGCCATATTCTCATAGTTATCTATATTTTGGGGTATTCATAGTGAGATCTTTCCCAATATATGTAGACGACTGGGCTTTGTAGATTCCTGATGCTGCGACGGAGAACCTGATCATGATGGTGACATTGGTAATGTGACCCACAGTACCCTAACCATCTCCATACATGGCATTCACTAACCGGGCGATATAAGGTTTAGGGAGTCCAAGTGCCATCATAACGGCCTCGGATACTCGAGTCAAATGATTAGAAGTGGAAACCTTAATGCTGCCCAAAGCGACGATTAGTGAGTATTGATTCACACAAAACACAACATCAAATCCCAGCTCAGGTCTTAGAATATGTTGGTTACAGCACGCGTGAGCAACCAGGAACTAGCTAGAGGTCGTTTGACTACTAAACTGCTTTGTTGGAGTATTTGCAACGAATTATTCTGTCCAAATGATGCTACAACAACGTGATCTTGATCGATAGTTGTCTTCTTGTAAGACATCACTGCAGTAACTCCAAACGCTCCGCTCTTCCTCTCCAACCAAGTTTATACACGGACTCGCCGTTCATCTATCCTCGTGGTTGACCAAGTTATCGATCTAACACTACCAACCGGCATCTCCGGCCTGTCATGCATTCATGAAGATTGCGCCAATTCCGCCATTGGGCATATCATTCCGGACCTTGCACACGGTGGACGAACGTACATCCAAAGAGGATGTTGCAGAAACCGGTTGTGGCCCTTACCTATGGAAACCCCTCGGCACCATGTGCTCTGCTACGAACCGTTTCCGTTGGAAGATAGGAACTCGGTTGTGCGCGTTACACTGGACGCGACGTTACCGTGGCATACGACTATGAGGATGTTTTGTGATCTGTGTGACTGGGGCAGAACGCCAATCGGGGCTGGATTGCTGCTCGTTTGCATCCACGCCGTTGAACGTGTTGCATTATTTCGACGAGGGTGGCTAGGCTAGTTGCGGTTGGTGTACGATCATAGCTCCGGACACGATGATTGTGGACTAACTTTTGAAAACGGTGGGCATACTCGTTTCTTTTACAGGAAAGAGAGGAGAGAGCAAAAGATATAAGAAAGAAAAGCCGATCGCCCGGTACTATAGGGGCAGTGCGAGGAACTAATGACCGATACTGCGACTATATAAATGCGGACAAAGAGATACGAGAATAGAATGGCCTACAGGATGTATGTAATATGTCAGCCCTTTAATTTCGAACTCGGCAACGGTGGCGTTCTGGTCTTCCAATTAGCGTCTACAGGAACAACGGCGTCAATTTGACACAGCCATTTAATCTCCGCCCCAACAAAGAAAATGCCGTCGATGAACTACCCCGAGTGCGGAAGGTGACAGAGATCGTTTCAGGAAAACCTAATCTAGTATCACAACTTGTGATTGGCAATTTACCCTGATCAGTTTGTGATCTATGACCCTTTTCAACGTCGTGCTGCTATGCCCAACCCATTCGGAAGATTCCTTCTATCCGGCGGCGAAAGGGTCCAGGGAGAATGACCTGTCATAAAGACTATCTGAAACACTTTTCTCTCTTTGTGCCTGTTATAGCGATCAACAAGGATTCAATGGTCATACAAAGGGCGGTAATTAATGGCTATCTGTGTCATTTGTGATCATGATTGTTTTGTCGAAGAGACAAGAATTCTTTTCTTGAATCCAACAACTTAACACATAACAAGACAAGACAAGACAACAGTTGCATTCTTCATCCACATGCCGCTGAGGTGCGTCTGCAGACACCCTACATGAACATTTCCGACAAGCTATCAACGAACTCCATCCACCGATCTAGGAGGGCTGTCACTCCACGTGCGTTTGAAGACCGAAAGCTAAAAACTCAGAAGGAGAAGCCATTAAATGAAATTGGTTCGTCTTACACTGGACATCCATGCTTCGGGGTTCTAGAACAGGGGGTTGTGGCATGTGGACCTCCATAGCAGACCATATCCAATTCCGGAGACTCGCAAATCTCGCCCGCTCTGAGGAATGTAAGCAATTTCTGTATGGGTATATAGACTGACCATTTGCGGCCCTTTTCCTACGAATTTTATCCATCAGCTTCCGGAAAGCTGTACTACATAAGCTTCGCTTCTCCAGCTTCCCAGGTCCTTTACTCATTCCTTTCCTTGCCTCCATTCCTTTCTGTCGGGCCTAGTCATTCCTTAGCTACATTCCTCTTTTTTGTTAATTTACATCATGCTGTGCAGTAGTGTCTCTCGTTTCTTGCTGTTGGGCCTGAGCTGTCTAAGCCTGTTTATCCAGCTTGGGCATACGGCTTTGATTCCCATTCGGAACCGACAGTATGATTGGGAAGACAACGATGACACTCCCGCTCCGTCGGCGAGTATGCCAACGTCTAGCGCAGCTCGCTCTACCGCAACTCCGTCTCCATCTGTGACTCCGAAGAGCAGTATCAAGTCAGGAAACACGGAAGTGATTATTCCGTACTACATGTATCCATCCGACGGCGCCTGGGCGCCTTTGGAACAGCTGTGAGTTTCCTCCTCTTACAAGTCCCGCCGCACACTAACCCCCGCAGCGTGACGGAACATTCGAGCGTGAGATTCACGGTGATCGTAAACCCCAGTAGCGGTCCCGGATCCAGCTCGCTGCCGGACGAGAACTACCGCAAAGCAGTGACCAAGCTCGCGTCACACAGCAACGTGCTACTCATCGGCTACGTATCGACGTCCTGGGGCGACCGGCCCATCAGTGATGTGGAGCGGGATATCAAGACCTATGCAGGCTGGCCCTCTGTCAGCGGCGACTCCTCGTTCGCCGTGCGCGGGATTTTCCTCGACGAAGGCGCCGCCGAGTACAACGGTAACAAGGTATCCTACTACACGCAGCTCAACTCCCTCATCAAGGGCAGCGAGGGGCTCGGTCCCAACCACTACGTGAGTCTTCCCTCACCCCTCTCTAAGCCGGCGACAACATTCTAATCAAGCCCCAGGTGGTCATGAACCCAGGAACGGTCCCCGACGCCGCGTACCTGAATATCCCCGATTCGTCGGTCATTTTCGAATCCCCGCACGCCCAGTTCCAAGAGCGGGTCTCGACGGGCGCATTCGAGCAGATCAAGAATGTGGATAAAGGCCGTCTGGCGTCGATGGTGACCCATGTCCCTGAAGGCACGGACCTGTCGCAGCTGGTTTCGCAACAGCGGGATATCTCCGGACACATCTACCTCACGAAGCTGGATACGTACCTGGCGTACTGTCCGTCCTGGAGTGAGATGGCGCGGTTGATAGGGTCGTCTTGAGTGGGAGTGTTGAACTGGGTCTTGTTTAATCTTGTCCTGAACAGAGAGATAAATTCATTCCTGTATCCACACATGTCCTCAAGATAGTAGTAGTTCTATTGCAGGCAATAGATCAATGTCCCTATTTTGCAATGGTTCTCCAACCTACACGAGGTGCATGAACGTACCCTCTACGTGGCAAACGGCCACAGGTCCCATGTAGGCAGATTGAATCCGTCACCTGAACCCACTGGACCGAATCGAAACGCTAAAGCTCCCAATAATAGGATCTCAGCCCCGTCGGGACCTGACACGCCAAGGTCGCCCTCCGCTTTGATGCCGGGCACCTTTCTTTCTCGGGGCGTCGGATTGTGAAAATCTTGGATAATTTCTTGGGTTAAGACATTGACTTTCAAAGATACCCACTGACGCACATTTATGGCATATTTTGATGGCCCTGTCAGGTTCAAAGCGGGGTTCATCGCTCGGAGGATATTTCGATAAATGATATATCATAGGGCCAAGACGGGCGGGGCGATTGATTATTTGCCGAGATAGCAACTCGGGGTCTAGGTCATGGTCTTGATTCTATGTGATAATCATGAATGGCGAGATCTTGGCTTGTATGGTGCAAGATACTTTGCTCTTTTTGAGCTTGTGGCGGGATATTGAACTTATTGCGACGCGTTAGGGTTGAACCCGAGATGTGGTAAAAAGAATATCACAACAATAAATCGAGAAAGTTAAATTCTATCTAAATCTTAGTCATGCCATGAGTTCAGTGATTGGAATGAATGTATAAACTGCATATAGCATACATTTAACCAGCTGGGTGATAATGTAATCTCTTTTACACCGAAATTCTCTCTCCATTGAAGAATTGGATTCCGAGGAACACTAAAACCTATCTATGATGGACAACCAATAAAATTCACAATTTTTAGGACATACAACCAATCTTTAATCGATCGAGGTAAACTCTCCACTATAGCCAAAATGATTTGAATATCAAGTGTGGGTCTGCGCCCTCTCATTGGCATCGGGATCGGGAACCGATCCTGATCTTAAGCCTTATAAGTACAAACTTACTCAGTACATCATTCCGATGTTGTCACTCGCAGAATACAACCAGCCATACAATGCGCCGCATCCAACGTTCGGAGAATACAGAATCCGTTGAGTTAAGAGCCCTTACCGAGAATGTCTTCCAGTCGGGGGCCATCGACAACACCCGCGTTGCATCCGCTTTCCCCGATGGCGGATGGGAAGCATGGACTTGTCTCCTGGGGTCGTTCCTCATGATGCTCCCCTCGTTCGGCTTCCAAGCAGCCGGTAAGAACCCAAAATCCCCGCGCAAAGCATCGCTAACACCCCCCAGTGGGAACCGTCCAAGACTACATCAGCACGCACCAGCTATCCGACTACACTGTCCGCGACGTCGGCTGGATCACCGCCGTGCTGGTCTTCCTCACCTTATTCCTCGGCGTCCAAGTCGGCCCCCTGTTCGACCGCTACGGGCCCAGAATTCTCCTAACCTGCGGCTCCCTCGCCAGCTTCACCTCCTACATCCTCCTCGCCCAGTGCACAAAATACTGGCACTTCATGCTCTGCCTCGCCGTCCTAGGCGGCATCTCCGCAGCAGTCATCACCACCGTCTCCATCGCCGTCCTCAGCCACTGGTTCTACCGACGGCGCGCGCTCGCCTCCGGCATCTGCATGGGCGGGTCCTCCGTCGGCGGCGCCATAATCCCCCTCCTGCTGCGCTTCCTCTTCACCAAACACGGCTGGAAATGGGCCATCCGCGTCATCGCCTTCACAGCACTAGCCTGCTACACGCTAGGCTTCACACTCATCAAGCGACGCCTCCCAGCCAGCACGCAAAGCCGCGCAACAGTCGACCTGCGCGCGTTCAAGTCCCCCCGTCTCTGCTTCCTAGCCGTCGCAGTCTTCTCCTTCGAATTCATCATCTTCGGCTGCGCCGCCCTCCTCCCCACCTACGTGCGCTACGCCGGCCTCCCAACCGACATCCAGTTCTACTCCCTGACCGTCCTGAACGCAATGAGCTTCATGGGCCGCGTCCTCCCCGGCATAGCCGCCGACCTCCTCGGCCGCTTCAACATCCTCCTCTCCCTCGTCGTCCTCACCCTCCTCATCATGGCCGCCGTCTGGCTGCCCTTCGGCTCCCGCAGCGAGGCCACCCTCTACGCCGTCGTTGCGGTCTTCGGCTTCGGCTCCGGCGGCTGGCTGTCCCTGGCGCCCGTGTGCGCCGGCCAGCTCTGCAAGACAGAAGAGTACGGCCGCTTCTACGGGACAGTGTACTGCGTTGCGGCATTCGGCGTGCTGCTCACCGTCCCCGTCGGAGGAGAGCTGTTGCAGTCCACGACGCCGCAGGCTCTCGTGGGGTTCTACACGGCAGTGCTGGTAGCAGGACTAGTCAGCGTCTCGTTATCGCGATGGGCGGTTCTCGACTGGAAGTGGAAATGGAAGGTTAAGATTTAGTATACATATAATATAGCCTCAACCAACTTAACCAACTCCACAAAACAACTCATAAAAAAAAAAAAAAAATAAGAGTAAAGAAAAGACAAAGAATGAAAAGAGGATTAAAAAACATCCTCCCCAATCGCGCGATGAAAAGCAACATAAGCCCTCCTCAACGCCACAATAGCGACCTCCTCCCCCTCCTCAACAACATTATTAACAATAGCATCGACCCAATCGCCCACATAATCGAGCGGCCAACCCGCCCTATCCAACGCATCCAAATACTCCCGAAACCGGACCTCGAACTCCACCGTCGCAGTCCGATGATACGACGCCTTAATAGTAGCGTGCGCCTTCAGCATCTCCAGCGTATCCCAGTCCCTAACGCCAGCAGCCACGGGGACAGAGACACCGTACAGATCCTCAAAGACCTCCGGGTCGTCGCGGAGCCGGTTCAGATACAGGCTTAGATCGGCCTTGATGTTGCCGCGGGGTTTATGGGACAGGTCGCTCGTGGGGTGGAAGTGGGCTAGCAGGGCGGTGTCTTTGGGGCTGAGCGGGAGGTGCAGCTTATCGCGTCTGTAGAGGGCTATGAAGCTGTGGCGGAGGGCGAGGCGGCGGTTCCGCTTTAGGTCGGCTTCTATTTGGTGCGTTGGGATTGGCTTGTCTTTAAGTTCGTTGTGCATTGTGGTTGTGGTGTATGTGGATCTTCATGTGCTTGTGTGTGTGTATATGCTGGTGCATGTGCATGGATGGTCTCTGTGAATGGAGTTTGTTCATTTTGTTCTATGTTGTTGGGTCTGGGCGTGCTTGGTATTTATATCTCGGTCTTGGGGTGGTGGTTGTTCACTTTGGTTTGTGGGATTTGGCGTGTATGTGAATTGTTCTGGGAGTGGGCTATTCACTTGTTGTGGGGGACAATGGGTGGACGTTGTTATTCTGGGTGGTAGAGTCGGGGTAGGGCTTTGTTCCGGGGATGGGTTTGGAGATGGTCGTGTTGGATTGGGGGGGGTTGGTTGTCTTTATTTGGGTGTTAGGGCTTGTGGTGTTCTTTGTTGGGACTTGAGAGGTGGGAATTTCCTTGCTGGGTGGGCTTTTGGGTGTGGAATAGTGAATCTTTATGTTGTTGGATCTATTACTGGTCTACGATCTAGACGGAATATTGTAGAGCTTGGTAGATGTTGTATTGTTTGTCTATCTGCTATTGCTTTATGAAGTAGTCATAAAGTACAGTCAAAGTACAGTCAAAGTATAGACAAAGTATAGTCAAAGTACAGTCATGACACTAGACAATGGCTACCAGAGCTAAGGAACCAAATAGATCGATAGTATCAAACTCACCGACTAGAGCTCCCACTGGTAGAGCACCTGCAGTTGTCTCTCCTTGGCAGGCGCAAGGGATTCAAGAAGACTCACGTCCCAGGCGTCGCCTAGCTTGTCGCCAAGCTTATCAAGTCGCGTGGCTATGCCCCATATGTTGTAGTCCTCGTCAAGGAGTTGCACGAGAACTATATCCTGGTGCTCAATTACATTACCATGCCCTTGGGCGTGCCCTGGTTTGTGGGTCTTCAGGAATTTGAAAGCCGATACAGAGTACTCTTCCGCGGCCCAGATGAGGGAACTTTCCATGAAGCCCATCTTGGTATTGTTCTTGAAGAGATACTGTTTGTTTCCGCTTTCGTCAAGCGTGTAGATCTTG
Organism: Aspergillus avenaceus; assembly: GCA_009193465.1. Classification (NCBI taxonomy): domain Eukaryota; kingdom Fungi; phylum Ascomycota; class Eurotiomycetes; order Eurotiales; family Aspergillaceae; genus Aspergillus; species Aspergillus avenaceus. The sequence continues at coordinate 113,314 of ML742027.1, forward strand.
TAGGGGTAGTCGTAGAACAGCTTTGAATAAGCGGTCAGCAATCTTTCTTATCCCGGGAGTAACGCGACGTAGGTGAGGTGCAAATATTTACCTTGTAATACTTGTCTTCATCGTTCTCAATTTCGTTATCGACATTAACGTTAATGTAGAAACTCTGATTACCAGACTCATTTTCCACCTCGTATTGTAAAGGACTGGCCCCAGTAAGTTCGGCAGCCAAATTGCTGACAAACTCCTTTCTGCTGCTTGTAGTCGGGGTATTGGAGGCCAGGTCGGTGATATATTTAGCTAGGGAGAGTCAGTATGTACGTTGCTCCGCTTGTACTGCAGATCAGGGAACCCATACAAACTTCTTCTCCTGTAGTAGGTCCTCCTACGGTCACATATTTGCTGTCTTTCTTGCTGACTAACTTGATGCCGACCGCGCTCTTCTTATTGGGCACTGGGACCGGCTTCTGGATGTCCTTTTCAAGAATTTCGGTAAAGATCTTCTTGGTATCCTGGTACCCTGGGATTGACGAAATCACGTCTTCAATGGAGAGCACTTGAGATTGCTGGATAGTAGGCCGGTCTCAGTATTGAATACATGATTACGATATTTGGAACGTACCTTAACGACTCGCCAGTTGTAAAATGATCCAACAGTATAGGCCCACGCGGGGGGACTAGATCACACATAATAGTCAGTGCATAATCAAGCAATATTCGGGAATGAAGACGCACTCGTTGCAGAGAAGGGTATCGCCACCCTTTGCTTCCCAGCACATAGATTTGCTAGAAGAGCTGCTTTGTGACGCAGAAGTGGAGGATTGATCCTCGGACCTGCTCATATTGGCAGAGGCTTGCACATATGGCGACTTGAAGGACAGTGCAGCTGCAGCTCTCTGGGACTTGGCATGCTCTACTTTCTCAGCTGCAGAAGTGGCAACTGTGTCTTCTGAGGCGTGCAGCCTCCCACCGAGCTGAACCCGCATGGCGAAAAATCGACCTACATATTGTCAGGCACTTCCTAATGGTATTTTCTGTAAAGGGAAGGAAACGAGGTCTCAATACCATATTTGTCTTTGAAAGAATTAACATCAGAAATAGTTGCCACGTTATTGAGGTCTCTCCTGCAATCTTCGGAAAGGTCAAGGTTCTGATGGTGGAAGTCGATGGTAACTCGAGGGAACTGTTATTTTCCTGGTAAATAACGCGATGTTTTGATGGCCAGTTTGATAATAGCTTACGTTATAGGTGATATTCATCACTCTAGTATCCTCGCTGGAACTGGACTCAGACGATGAAGAGTTCTTCTCTCCATAGCTTGCTGAAGCACTAGCGCTGTAGCCAAAAGCGCCACCTTGACTGTGACATTGTTTCAGCATAATGGCGAATCTGCCAAAAGAGAGATGACTTACACTGCCAGTGACGCATCGAATTGAGACAACGAACTCGTTGCAACCGCTCGAGAAACCGATTTGTTCTCTTCAAATTGTTCAATGTAAGAGTCATCTTCAATCCGGAAGTAAGGAATTCGAAGCATTTGCTATATGCATGTTAGAGATTCACCCATACGAGGAATGCGGTGTAAACGTGCTCGCGCAGCTACCGAGTTCTTCGCAGAGCCGGCGGATATCTGATAGTCCTGGAATTGTCGCGGCTTCAAAATAAACGCTACAATTATCCCATTAGAGAACGGTGTCTATATAGTTGGGCGCTAGGTGAGTTGGGTCTTACCACTATGCATTGAGCGCTCGACAATCTTCCCTCCTTGATCTCCAAGATCCACAACTCGGTAAGGGTTAAGGAGGCTGTTGTTGCGTACAACCACACTCCACTGCTTCTCAGACATGTCCGCAGGATGCCTGGGCAATCATTAATCCCACTGCAAAGTCTCTCGTAGTAGTGTCACTTACACAATACTGAACGTTGTCGTAGGGTTGATGAAGATATTCTGACTGTAACTGGTGGGTCCTGTGGTAGGCTCCGGCTGCGTAGTTGTTGGCAGCTCCAAAAGCTTTTTCTACACAAACATCAATAAAGTCTTCAACGGTAAAGTTCAAGCACACATACGTCGACAGTAACCTTGTCTCCTCTTTCGAGGATTGCCTTGTTGATGAGGTCTTGGTTGATGATCTTCTCGGAAAGAAGATAGATGCGGTAGGTGTCTGCATTGTCCTCGGATGTTTCCTTTCAAATTCATGAGTGTTTTGTGCAGTACACCTTACGTCATTACTTACAGCGGCCTCGCTGGACTATATAAGTATTAGTAGTGATATTGTATAAAACATCGGACGGGAAACTCACCTTTTCGTTCAAGATCTGGAGATATGCACTGAAGGGTGTGATATCCTGCACTACTGCACCACGCTGATTGCAGAAAGCGCTGTAAAGCCTATGAACTATACTCAGTATCCCATCTTCCTGGCCCAGGAGATTACTTATAGTCTCGGCTCCAATACATTCTCTCCGACCAGGATGTTGCGAATATCCGTAAGCTGGATCTGGTCTTCCTTGACATTTTTGAAAGGAATGCAACATTTTTCCTTGATCAGCTTGCTGTCTCGGTTGTAAGAGTATACATGCAAGACCTGCTGCGGCTGTTTGTTGTCGTCTAAATGATATCAGCTGCAAGGCACCTGATAAATGTCTGGTATCTCTGATATACATACTGTCGAGGAGGTCCAATACCCCATTAGGTATTTCTGCAACGGCAGTCACCGTATCTTGAACTCCACCCACAGCGTCTCCGGTCTTCTCGCTAACAACCCCTGCGACATTCTTGAAAAAATTGGCCATGTTGGTAACTGCAGTTGGCTGTAATCTGGAATAAGAGAATAAGCTATGAGCAAGGCGAGGGTAACCCAAGCTGAACAAATCTGCTTGGCTCTGAAGATAGAATTTGAGGGTGGTATTTCGCAGACATTTATAGGATGAGCTACAATGCTTCTTGAATTACCCCTCTCTTGACATTTGTGCACCTCGTGTGGAATAGAGACATCGATATCGCACTAGTCTTCATTGCTTTCACTATGGCGAGCAAATTGTCGGCCTCGAGGTCTTGATTGGCAGTTCTCCGCTCGAGTATGCATCGTGTCGAGTGGAGGCCATCGTGGTGGCGAAATATGGATACTGCAGTATGAGAAGTGTGCGATTACCATTAGCACTTGCTCCCAGTAGAGAACAAGGCCACTAGTCGCAGCAACCACTTCTTGCTGCATGCATCCCTCAGTGTACAGTGTCTCCTTTCCGCAGATTGACGTGACCTATCATCGGACTCTATATGCAACTCTTTAACAAGAGAAATGTCGCCGATGATTCCTGTATACTTCCCTCATAATACTGTGAGCTATGGTTAACAATCAACCACAAGGTGCAAAGGATAAAAAGAATTAATCAATTGGGGGCAAGACAACACATTATTTCCATCCCTACTAGTTTCGGAATCCCTGATCCTTGAGCAGAATTGACTGGATATCAGACATGCACCAGGACATCCAGCAGATGGGCTACCCCACTATCTGCAAAAATCAAAGAATCTCTCACGCATAGCAACCCCTCCAAGAACCATTCAACGCCACGAAACACATTCTGCGACCGTTAGTTCATCGAACTAGATAACTTGTACTTTACAGATAGCCAGCCATATTGAGTTGCGGAACGGATCTATCCGGGTATAAGATCCTGATCGAATCCGTGTGGCTAGAGTCGAGCATTGTGATCCACTGAAGTGTTGGCAGTGGGTCTAGCGTCTCTCCTCTACATCCCGGGAGATGGCCGAGACCCTTGTTCGCAATATATCTCCGGAAAGATACTGGATGATGTGAGCTCACAATATCGCCACTCATGCAGGTAGATTCAGCTGAGGGGTTGTATCTTTCAGCTTCGCCGATCATATCATAGCGGGGGTTAAATATATCAGCAGAAAAAAGGGGAAATCGACCAATGATGGAAAGAAGAATGAACACTGATTAACGAACAGGAAACAATACAATAGATCTCAATGTTCCTAAGCCAGTATCATCTCGAGTGTTGATGAGTAACTTGTTATTGTCACAGTCTCCAGTTCCTCTGAACCATAGGAAGGTGAAATCGCCGCCACAGGAGTTTTCGTGGTTCAAATTCTGCTTCTCCACTTGCTCTTGATTGCTGCAGCGTGATACCATGCATGCGCACTTACATCATGGTGGCCTAGACAAAAGTCCTCTGCATACTCTGCATCGGATATGTCACAAAACAGGACATCGGACAATTGATATAGATTGAATGTCTCAGATACTGATTAAATCCATAGTTCTGTTTTGTGATTGGAGAAGTATTTTTTCGAAAGAAAAAAAAAAAGTTCCAGTGAGGATAATAAAAGCGTATTCTCGATTGTATCTACAAAGAAAGGTGGTGAAGAGAAGGTCGAAAGAAATGAAAGGTACTCGTAAATGTCTGTATCAGGTGGTCTGCTGCCTCAGGCTGATGATTGATCTTATACATTAGCCCTTATCCCATTCAGAAAAAGGAATCTACTCCGTGCAGGGTGTCTAACGGAAAAGCAACTCCGGAATCTATACATCTGAGTGGCCAATTCAGGGTCCAGGAACCCACTATCACATATGCTAGCACTAATCTGTCACTTCTTTGTGATTGTGAAGGGTTCGCTTAAATGCCGGCTATTACGGGGTCCACATAATGAACCTTTGTCTGGTGTACAACCTGCTCCGGATGATTACAAAATTTTGGCAAGCTGTTTTTCATAAAATGGTGTACATGATTCCCATATGTCTAATAAATCATCAGGGTAGGAGTAGCAGGTCAGTTCACCCATGCTAGAAAGTCGATGGCCATACGGAACCCTGACTCAAAGGCGAAGGCCTCAATGAACGTAGCGATGAAGATGCGAAAGGATAAAGAACACGCAACTTCGACCGGATACAGCGATGATAAAGGACATCGCAAGGCAGGCGACTACAAAACCACTCGAGCCCCGTGTTTCATCTCAAAGACCACGAGCATACCTCTCTCCCAACAAAGACCCTTTCAGCTTCCATTTACGTATATATAAATCGGATATATCCATAACACGTAGTCTTACATTCGTAACATCAACACCGAAAGATGCAATCATGTCTCTGTCAGCCTTGCCCACAGAGCTCCTACACATAATCATCGATTTAATCCTGCCTCCAGATTGGACAATTCACAAAGACAAACGCATCTTGGCACAGCTGCGACTCGTCTGCAGTAAGTCGTTACCCACAGATTGAAATGCACCTCATGCATTGACCATCCATGCAGAGAGATTCGACGCTATCGTCTCATATCAAACTCTCTTCAAAGTTAAAATCCAGCCAATCCACATCTACCATGCAGACAACAAATCGGAGACGACAATTCTCTGGCTCCTGAGACTTAGACTAGAGTTAGAACGAGCGTCCCAAAAAGAACCGATCTACTTCAGTACTTCTCCTTTTCGTCCGATCAAGCCGGGTAAATCAGATCAGGACCAGAACTATGCGCTTGAGGCGTATTTCCATGAGCGAGGACACAACCTTGCCGAGACGGCATATGCCCTAGTCGCATGCACTCGATCAAATGAGATGGTAAATGGGTTGCTAGCGCTTCCGCGACAGGGAGAGCCAAATCTCTTGCATGAGGAGTTCCTCCGTAGCAAGCTTACCGTTGCAGCTTACACTGGAGACGTCCAATTCATTCGGTCACTGCTTGACTCAGACCCAAACTTGGATTTGGATGTCTCTAGCCAACACCTCGGTCCTCCTTTGCACGCCGCAATACACAGTAGAAGCCTAGAGGTCGTCACGCTCCTCTTGCACAAAGGCGCCAACCCTATTTCGTATTTTAAAGGAGAAACACCTCTTTCTATATCCTTACAAAACAGACATCAAGAAATGATACATCTGATTCTCGAGCACTTGCTATATGCGAGTGAGCAACAAAACCTGCACGTGTATGCGCTCGCCATATCTTGCAGCTTGGGTGATCTGGAAAATGCGCGCCTCATCCAATCCAAATATCGAGAACGTGGAGGCCAGTGGAGGCATCGGTTAACGCGCGAATATCAGTGTGCTCTACGTGAGGCTGCAGATTCCGGGTATGATATCGTTATCCGATGGGTTCTGGAGCAAGATGACTTCTCAGCGAGCGAGAATACAACATGCGAGGCGTTGAAAGGGGCAGTGAGGCGTGGGTATGCACAAACTGTTCGCTTGCTTGTGGGTAGCTTGGGACTCCCTGAACGGATAGCCGGCAGTGAAAGATGGCGAGAGATACGATCCCGGTCTAAGACCGCTGATGTTTTCCAGGCTCTGCGACAGTTCTTTGATTCAAATAATGCCTACTTCTCCAAGTCTGTTACTGGACGGAGGTTAGGAATGCGGGAAATTAAGTTGGACGACACTGTGATGCCCAATGCCTGTTCTGTCAGTTGCATTTCATGAGTTAGTCTGATTATATACTTGACAGTGATTAATTCCGTTCAACAAATGTTTCTCATCAGTATATCATTCATCTTGTCTGCTGCTTAAGATCACACGATGTATACACTGTACACTCCACTAATACTTTAAACAGTATACATCCTCTTTCTATCATTCTGGTCCAAAAGTGTTATACGGACTCATTCAAAGTCAATCCTAACTTTCAATGCGCCTTCCTGGGCCGCCATCTGGAAACTATTATAGGCTTTGCCCACTTCCGAGAACGGGTAGTCTGTCACATAATTAGCTCTCCACTCACTAATAGAGAAACAGAGATCATACCATGGGTAAATAGATCAGAAGGCTTCAGATGTCCCGACTGATAAAGCCGCAGCAGAGTCGGGATACTGACGCCATTCAGCAACTGCATCTTAATACCTAGTGGAATACCATCAGCACATGCTCCTCGGCCCGTATAACCCACGCAAAACATACTGATATTATGATCCCAAAGCTTATGCAGATCCAAACTAGCCTGCTGGCCATGCACTCCAAGATTAGCAATAGACCCCCCAGCAGCGACCAACTTCTGACACAGCTCAAACGTCTTCGGAATCCCCACAGCTTCAATCACACAGTCAAACCCCTGTCCCTCCGTGATCGCATCCAACGTCTCCACAGCATCCGGTTTCCCAGAATTAACCGTTCTATCAGCGCCGAGTCTCCTGGCATGCTCCAACCGCTTCTCGTCCAAATCAATCATCACAATCAACGACGGCGTATACAACTTCGCAGTCAACATAGCAGCCAGTCCTACCGGTCCACCCCCAATAATCGCCACAGTGCTTCCAGGCTGCACCTGCGCACTGACAGTCCCGCACTCCATCCCCGTCGGCAAAGCATCAGATAACCCGACACACGCCTTCAGATCCAGCCCATCCGGAATCTTATGCAGAGACGACGCCGCATGCGGGATCCGCACGTACTCCGCCTGCGTGCCATCAACCTTGTTCCCCAGGACCCAGCCGCCCGTGGCGCAATGCGATTCCAGCCCTTTCATGCACGCCCGACACACCTTGCACGCCGTAATGGCGGCGACCAGGACCGTATCGCCGGTGTGGAGATCCGTCACGGCTGACCCGGTAGATACGATCGTTCCGACGCCTTCGTGGCCCAGTACCCGACCGTGGGGGATTGTCGGGACGTCGCCTTTGAGGATGTGCAGGTCGGTTCCGCAGATGGTTGTATGAAGCATCTTTATGACTGCGTCTGTGGGCGACTGGATCACCGGCATCGGTCGGTCTTGCACTTCATATTTGTTTGGGCCTGCGTAGACCAGGGCTTTCATGGTTTGGTTGTCTTGGGGCTTGTTGGTGTTAGTTATATCTATGTCTATACGCACTAGAGGGGTAGTGGGGAGAAGGGTATAGGTTACTGTGGTTCCGGCGGCCATTTTGGATGTTAATGTGAACTCGGTGTCTTTATTCAAGTTTGTAACATGGCATGTTGTTCATGAAGGGGAGGTCGGTTAGTATTTATGACCTGATCACGCTACGCCGGGCAAAAGGGAGTACCTCAATGAATCAGGTTTTATGCAAGTGGAGATAAAGGTGCGGGGGTAGTGGCTGCAAGTGTCCATTTGGATGTAGTAGGAAATACATAGATCCCCTTATACGAACATACTTCTCTGTCGTAACATGCGATATTACCTTGGTTTTAATTTGTACGTTTATGAACGTGATTAAAAGGAAGCTATAGGGCAACCTGGGATATACGACGTGAATTATAACCCTACACTCAGTCCAAACAGATAACCATACGATGAAGATAAACAGATGCAATACGACTTCCGCAAACCTCCGGCCCAACATATCCCTTTGGGATCATAGTCCCATCAGTCTAATCGAACCAAGTGGATCCTCTCCGAACGAGAAAAAAGAAAAAGCAAAAAGAAACGACAGAACTGCGATTCGAACGCAGGCGCCCGAAGGCATAGCATTACTAGGGTAATAGCAGTGCTACGTGTTAACCACTCCACCATCCTGTCAGTTGGTTAATAGTTGTTCTTCGTTGGGTTATTTGATGGTGAGTGCACCATGGAACGTTGCGGATCTGCTCCGCTTGCAATAAAGTTAGTTGTGGATGCGGGTTTTATTTTCCGTTGTTTTTTCTTCTTCTTCTTTTTTGTTGCCTTATGCTTATGAGGGGTGTTTTATTGTAGCTAGTGGTTTATTAGATGGGTGGTAGGGGTTGTTGTTGGTTTGAGGATTTCAGGTCTTTGTTGGTGGAACTTGACGGCTTTATATATCTCGGGGTGACAGACTGGTCTGCTAATATCTACTAGGGGTCATGTTAACACGAGAGCATGATCATATGAGATGTTCCCATTGTCAGAATCTTTAGTACTTACACACTGGCATATCGCATCCAAAAAAAAAAAAAAAAAAAAAAAAAAAAAAAAAAAAAAAAAAAAAAAAAAAAAAAAAAAAAAAAAAAAAAAAAAAAAGAAGCTTTTCCGACCCGGGAAAATAGTGATATAGTCTGACAATCATCAAGGAAAGGGGAACCGTAAGAAATAGAAATATTATACAATAGAAAAACAAACAGACTCGCAAAATCCAATTATTTCAAAATCTCAACTTCCTCTCCCCCAGTCTGAGCTTGAGCTTGGTCTTTCTGCTTCTTCCTCTCTTTTGCCTCTGCATCCGCCTGCTTCCATGAACCCTCATAATGATGCGTCACAAGAGCATCCCCCTGGTCAGTCGGATATGCATTCTGAGTCGCAGCAAAAGAATTCCCCGGCATAATCAGAACATCACCGATTAACTTCGGGCGCTTAATCCCCGAGAAATCGCGATCGTCGACCGGCCTGCCCAATATCCGACTCAGGCGATCCAGTATCGAAATCGTCATGATCTTCGGTCCAGTAACGTCCACCACATCAACAGGTAGCATATCCAACGTAACATCTGCGATCGGTACGCCATTGCTATGGGCGATATCTTTGATCTTGTTCACGACGGCGTCTATAACCGCTTGTAAGTTGTGCGAAGATGGCCGCGCCATGAACACCCAGTTGCAGAATTGAGATGCAACCTGCGTCCCTGGCCCTCGCCATTCAAAGTCGAATTCGAGTCCGACAACCATGTCGACTCGAGCTTTGTACTCCGGGGGCACCCATTCTGATATTTGTTTCTCACAGGTAACATCCAAATCGCTCCAGATACCGCCCTCGGCGAGAATGATCAAATAGCGAAGAAAGTCAGCCCGCAAAATTGGTATCGACAGCTCTTCGTAGACTTCGACGATATCAGGCCGTGTCTGCGAGAAATGTGCCCGCACAAATGCCTCGCTCGAGCGATCGGTCAGTAACTCCTGGCGGAGGGAGGGGCTTGTCCTGGTCCAGCTGCTAATCCATTCATGCTGGTGCTCGGTGATATTATCATTGGGAGCCGAATGCCACACCTTCTCTGGGACAGAGTAGCTGGAGGTTTCGGCAGGGGGCTGACTTGATGAAGTTGGAGGTGAAGGCTCTGAGGGAGGATTCGAGTCTGGTCTTGTGCTACCAGTTGTTGTTTCAGCTGGTCGAGGGCGTGACACGACTTCGCTGGTAATTTCCCGGGAGACTGGCGACCATCCCGTATAAAGGAAGAAAAAGAGCGCGAAAGAAAGGAATAGCGCGACAATTATGCGCAGAGAGCGCACGGAGTTGAAGATCGAAACTGGTGGCATTGCAATCTACCCTACACAGCAAAAGGAAAGAAAAAGGTCAGTCTACGAGATGTGCACAAACAGAACCGAGGTGCCAGGGCCGGGCAGACCGGTCTCTATAAGTACGTGAGGTGAGTGTTTCAAGCCCAAAGATAAAAGATGGGAACTACTCCACCTCAATGTAAGTGATTCACACTTTAGAGCAGGCTTATCCCAAGAAAAGTGTAGTTCCTGCATTAGTTGGGGCGTGGTGGAGGACGAGTCTCGCGCGTAAGGGTCCTCATTCGTGCCGGGAATAGGACGGCGGCAAGTTGGAGGCTTTCATTGTTCACAGGGCACACAGCGGCACGGAACGCCAGGGTCCACCGCCGCATATAGTAAATGTTAGCAGCGCCTAGGACCCCTGTTCGTGGGTCTTTATTGCTCCTGAGCGCCATCCCCTGAAAATCCCTGTTCGCTTCAAGGCCAATTTCCGCAACCAACCGATTTAAGACTAATAAAATCAACTTGTGGCACTCGGGGTATTTCTTTTATTAAAAAAGGGATTCCAACTCAGTACTTTAGCCTTAGACCCCCAGCGCTTAAGAGATGGTCGAGTCAATACTCTGGTTTAACAAGTGAAAATGAATGCCTATTATACCCGTCTATTGAAGCCCTAAGTACAAAACACCACCACTCCATATCTAAAGGTCACGCACGGGTATATGTTTTGTAGACGGCGATGCACTGGAAGCGGTATAGCGTGCCTATTCAGGAAAAGCACGTCGCCTCTTGGTGTCGTGGTGCGTTTGCAGAGCGAGAACCACAAACTTTTGAAGGATGAAGAACCAAATAAGCTTATAATGATTTCTCCATAGCAGGTGCCCAAGAGATCCACTCATATTTTAGGTACGTATCTGACTTGATGGATCCGAAACTTTCAAGTGGCTCCACCTAATAATATTGGTTGAAGCATGTTAATTTTAAAGAAATGATTAGTATGTTGACTAGAAGGAAGGAGAAGCAGCATTAGATTTGGGATGTCAATATAAGTATCTTAAACTATTCAACTATGTTAAAAAACAGTGTATAAAGTCTTTGAAATCACCCAGAATTCCTACAGCTCGATCGGAATGTTTCTGAAGACTATTCCAAGCGCTACGCCTCTGTCGCTGGCTTGCAATAAATTATAAATAAATCAAGAACAAACAATAATCAGCATCTAGAACACCGCCCCATAAATCTCACATAAAAACATGGAACACCAAACTCAATCTCTAGGCAACCGGCGTCAGCCTACAGACAGCCTCGTATAGCGACAAGGGGGCCAATCCAGACGCCAAGAGAACACCAGATATAACCAACCTCCACCTCAAACTACCATAACAACACAACTCCAACAAACTATCATCCTCATAAAAAGTACCAAAACCCCATCAGTTTTATGAAGACAAAACCAACACCCCCAAGTCCAAACAAAATGCCCGTCTCCGAATCCCGCATACTCCGCCTCACAGCCAGCGCCTTCGCAACCATCTGCGTCAGCTTCGGCATCAACGCTATCCTTCGTCCGGAGCACGCACTTACCTTCTTCGAGTTCAATTACCCTACTTCTTCTAATGAGCGAGCTGTGGTGGATAGTCTGATGGTGGTTTACGGGGCGAGAGATATCTTCATGGGGCTGGCGGTGTATATTGCTTTGTTGTTTGGGTCGTCGAAGTCCGTCGGCTGGATGTTGATTGCTGTTAGTGCGGTTGCGATGGTGGATGGCTTTGTGTGCTGGGGACATGGGAAGGGGGAGTGGAATCATTGGGGGTATGCGCCTGTTATTGCTGGTGTTGGAGCGGTTGCTTTGGGGGGGTTGGATCGGTAGATTCTTGGGCTTTGGAGGATTACTGGCGATTCTATTTGTCTTTTATTTTCCATCAGACATAATGTGCAAATTGTCAAAAAGAAGGGAAAGGGACAGTCATCCATGTGAGAATTTCCACTAAATAAAAGGATTAATGGTACTAGTAGTCATAAACAGTGTTAAACCATGATATGCTATTTTAACCAAGGAAAACAAACTAGGGCATTGCTATATAAAGTCATGTGTCTTGCCATCAATTCTTGCTTCTAACTTCCTTCCAGAATATCATTTCAAACAAACCTCAGTCTAAAAATGTGCAAGATGGAGAATATAGAAACTTCCCAAGATTAAGGTTATGCTGCCATTCTTATACCAACTTAATGATCTAAAATTGTTCCTATTTACTAAGCTATGGATATAGACACCACTGTGAGAGACTCACCAATGGTGAACCGTGTTGACTTATGGTGCTACCCGTTGCTTCCGAAATAATCTATGATTCTAAATCATGATCCTCTCAGCTCCATTTTCGCTTATTATTCTGTCATGGTGTGAAGACAAATTTCACTCCAAGAAGGTGATAAAGTTCACACTTTATTCATGCTGGTATAAGAATGCTGAAAAGTCGGTGAATTCACTGTAAGGGCACCCACAAAACAAGGTCTCAACTTTGGGTGATGACGTCTTTGATGCAGAAACGAGTGGTTGCCAATATAGTTGCACTGCTACTATCTACGTTGCATTGATGCTAAATTTCTTACCATGAGAATTTCCTGCCTAATGCAATGGCATGGATATACTTCTGAGCGACATAAATGTCGCAGACTCATGACGGGATAAAGAGAATCGCCTCAGGCAACCATGATCGGCGAACCAAAAACAAAGCAAAGAACATGGCACTATTGCGCGTTATTCTTAATCTCCGCAGTCTCCACTCCAACGGACTCCGATGGCAATTATGCGACTTTATTTAACTAGCGCCTGTCAGCAAGAGGGGTAACGGTTGCGTGGTCCCTGAATCGGCAACACTTATATACACCGCGAACCCTAGAAATCTCTTGCAGAATTTTATCTCTCTCTGGGTTCTCGCACATTCAGTGACCATGTTTAACCGGTGGTGGTCAGGCGCACTTCTGCTGCCTTTGGCCCAGGCATTCCAGTACACTCCTCTACAATTAGCAAACCCGCACCTGCGTCCGCCGTCCGACGAAGCGGCCAAACAATTGGCTGCGTCGTATCCTGAGCACTACCTCTCGGTGCCGGTGGACCATTTCCACAATGACTCCCGCTATGCGCCACATAGCGACGAGAGCTTTGGTCTGCGATACTGGTTCGACGCGACGCACTACCGGTCCGGGGGCCCGGTGTTTGTGATCGCCGCCGGAGAGACGGACGCTACCGCTCGGTTCCCGTTCCTCTCGCAAGGGATCGTCACCGAGCTGGCGGCGGCGTACAACGGTATCGGCGTGATCCTCGAGCATCGCTACTACGGAGAGAGTTATCCCGTGGAGGATCTGACCACGGAAAACATCCGGTTCCTGTCTACCGACCAGGCCCTGGCCGATTACGCCTACTTCGCCTCCAACATCGAGTTTCCCGGACTGGAGCATCTGAACCTCACGGCCAAGAGCACGCCCTGGATCGCATACGGCGGCTCCTACGCCGGCGCTTTCGTAGCCTTCCTCCGCAAGCTCTACCCGGACGTATACTGGGGCGCCATCTCATCTTCAGGAGTCACCGAAGCCATCATCGACTTCTGGCAGTACTACGAACCGATCCGCAAATTCGGACCCTCAGACTGCATCGCCGCGCAGCAAGCCTTCATCGACGTCGTAGACCGCATCCTGATCGACAACGCCGACAACAAGACCCTAGCCCGCCAGCTAAAGTCCACATTCCTCTCCCAGCCCGAAGTAGACGACGTCTCCTTCGTCTCCTCCCTCTCCTACGGCCTAGACGGCTTTCAGTCCCGAAACTGGGACCAGAGCATCGGCAGCGCCCAGTTCCGCAACTACTGCGACAACATCACCAGCGCGGACCTGCTGTACCCAGACACAGAGGACATTAAAGCCTCCGTCGAAGAACTGGTCGAGATAGCCGGCTACGACGCGTCCAACGCAACATTCGTAACCGGCTTCCTGAACCACATCGGCCTCCTCACGCAATCCCCCTACAAAGACGACTCACTCGCAGCCAACGAAGCAGACCCGAAGTCCCTGACCAAAAGCGACGGCACAAGCTGGTCTTACCAGGTCTGCACGGAATGGGGCTACTTCATGTCCGGCGCCACCGTGCCAAAGGACATCAAACCGCTGATATCCCGCGTGCTCGACATCGAGAGTGTGTCAACCTTCTGCAGCGGCGTGTACGGCATCACCACCGCACCAAATGTAACAAACATCAACAAACACGGCGGGTTCAACTTCTCCTATCCCCGCGTGGCTATAATCGACGGACTCGCGGACCCGTGGCGCGACGCAACGCCGCACGCAGATGGCACGCGCGACCGCAAATCCACGGACGACGAGCCGTTCATTCTCATCGATGTCCCGGCCGAGGATGTATGGGACGGGGTCCGCGGCGCAGTCCACCACTGGGACCAGAACGGGCTGTCCCAGGGCAGCGACCAGAAACCCCCTGCTGCAATTGTCCAGGTGCAAGACGAGGTCCTGCGGTTCGTCGGCGTATGGCTGGACCAGTGGAATTCTGTATTTTCTACGAGAACTGGTCGCTATCGCCAGACTTTACTGTAGACATACTTAGTTCTAGGATCTTAACCTTATACGAGATACGTCAATACATACAAACGCCCATTAACCTCTATAATACTCACGGAGTCACCAAACCCAGACACATCTACAAAGTACAAAGTACAAAAAATGATTATAATAATAGAAGCCGGCATTACCTCCAAAAATAACATCTACGAATAAACCAATCAACACCAACAACAAAAAACCCAAGGCGGACTCAGCATAGCCCCAAACAGACTGCACGTCTCTCCCGCTTGGATCCCTCGCTGCCCACGACACCGTATCAACGGGTACATCGTTGCGCAGTCCATTTTCAAAAGTAAACATGGTAATTCATGTGGGTCATGGGTGAGTTTTACTCCCTTTAGACCTCTTTCCGCACTTAT
This sequence comes from Aspergillus avenaceus, assembly GCA_009193465.1. Lineage (NCBI taxonomy): Eukaryota > Fungi > Ascomycota > Eurotiomycetes > Eurotiales > Aspergillaceae > Aspergillus > Aspergillus avenaceus. Next base: position 128,402 of record ML742027.1, read on the forward strand.
TTTGCATGTACTAATATGAGAAGGATGGTTCCAGTTTATTTCCAGCAAGCTTAGTGCGTTTAACCACGGCACTCAGGAGGAAGACCTTCAGAGAAACACAATCAAACCAACGCCCACCCACCCAACCAAACACCATACACCAAACTCCACAGTCCAAACTCCAAAGAAGCACTACAAATCCGGCGTCAACTTCATCAACAAATCCAGCGTCTCCTTAACCTCCTTCTCCATCCTCTTCTCCGCCTGCGAGTCCTTATTCCTGCAGTGCGGACAGTCCCTCTCCAGACTGGGCGGGTAGTATTCCTCACAAGTACCACATTGTCGATAGTGGCCGTTGCGAAGACAGGTTCTACTCAGCGCTTTGCGACAAACGGTGCTGACCTGTTAGTTTTATACAGGAGTGATAGAGATGTACGTACGTACCAGTGGTGACCCATTTTTGGCAAGTGTCTTCGATCAAGTATCACTGGGTTAGTTGTTATTGAGTCAAGTTACTTGGTTAGTTATCAACTGAGCACGGCCAGACATTCTAATGATTTGTACGGGTTATATACACTGGGACTGGGAGTCATTGTGGTTGTTCTTTGGGGGATTCTTTGTATATTGGGGATGGATGGAAGGTTCGCGATGTACTGTTTGGTTTGGGGTTGGAGTGATTAATGGCATTGTCTGGTTTCTTAGTTTGCGTGGGTCTTTGTGTACAAGAATGGCGTTGTTGGGTGCGTATGTTAGGGCTTTGTGTTGTTTGTAATGATGAAAGGTGTAGTGTTATATTCCCTTAACTTGGATGTATGTTATGAGGTAATCTGTTGATTATGGTTTACCCTTTTGTACTGTAGAAGCGGATACATGTTCCGAAAGTATGTTGAAACAAAAGTACAAGAAACACCATACTAAGAGTGTGTACTAACTATAGCATATGAACACTAGACTACGCCACGAAAATGACCTATCCATCGCTGGACGCCTGAACGACGAGCATGACACCTCAGACAACTGAGACATACGAGGCATCCAGCTCAGCAATGTAACCCCATTATACAATGTTTCCGTATCAACCATGGACGAATCTATGGTATTGGATCAAAGTCAATATTGAATAAGGCATCAACTGTCGACATCTGAGTAACGTGACTAAATCCTATGGAACAGTCGCCACATCGCAGGCGGAAAAAATCTCCATACGTCACTATAATACGAGGACGTGCTTGGCAAAGTCAAGCCAGAAACAGAGGCAATGAGCGTTGCATGCCACGGTCCGAGTACGAGGTTGGCTTTGCATTGCTGGATTGTCGGTGAAGATGATGGGAGTCGGATTGGGTATAAATAGGTGGGTTGGGATGTGTCTCTGGTTTGATCAGAACATCATCATCTATTCCAAGTCATTTCTACAGAACAAAGATCAACATCAATTCCAGTTTCGTTATACTTAGCAAAATGCGTATCCAACTCTTCGGCCTCGCCCTCGCGTCTCTATCCACTGCCCTCGCCACGCCCCTCACCACCCGCGCTGACCTGCTCTACCCCTACGCCACGTACAGATACTGGGTCAACACCGGTAACTTCAAAGAGGACCCGCAGGACCAGCTCCTCGTCAACAAGAACGGTAATCTCGCCGACGAGACCACGGGTATCGTGACCTTCAACATCCCCAGCTCGGCGAGCGGCCATAAATGCAAGCTTTTGTTTGACTTGTGGGCGCGCGACGTCTCTACCGGCTCGCAGTCCGCGGACGTCTTCACCGCGACCAAGCCCACGGGCGCTAGTATCAGCGCCGAGGGTGACGCTGCGCTGAAGGTGCTCTCGAAGGAGACGGCCGAGGTGGTCGTGCAGTCGCGGGATCGCCATGTCGGACGGATCAAGGCTGTGATTCCCGGAAGCGCGGAGTGGACTATGGCGTATGAGGGCTATCCGGAGTTTGATTGCCCAGCTGGCCAGATGGTTGGGTTTGAATTTGTGGGCGTGGGAGATGCGGTTGCCATTCGTTGGGATATTGGGGTTACTGGGCCTAGAGTGCAAGTTGTTTAGGTTCTGAAAGTGACTGTTGAGAGGTGAATTTCTGATTTGGGATTTGATTTGTATCGAGGAAGTCTATCTGGAGATGAATTGATTTACTTTGGTTTAGTATCGCTTGATGTTGTAAACCTCTAGTCATGGTGTAGTCTGGCCTTGGGTAGCAAGAGCCATGTAACTCCCGTCGCGCCGAGTAGTCCGACGAGCATTGGCTGCAACACGGAGACTCCCACTCTGGCTGCCATGACTCCCGTGATGGCTGGGAAAAGGGCTCCGCCAACTTGACCGAGGACAAATATGAATGCTGCATTGGTTAGCCAAGTACCTTGATTTGCCGGTGTCTACTCACCCAGCGCCGAGGAGCGAATGTCCGCAGCAAATAATTTCGACGCAACAGAGATACCCTACACAGTCAGTCGAGACCATCCCACGCCAAGAAAAATAAACCTACCGTTGCAAAGAATGGCCCTGAGAAGAAACCGAGAAGACTGATCGCAACAGCCTCGGTGATGATATTCGGCACACTAAACTGTCAGCTACGGTCGAGATCATTCAGGGTCAACATACAGCCAAAAGACCAGCTCTAACGCCACACACAGCAGCACATAGACAAACACCATGCGCCGCTCACCGAGACGGTAGGTTGGCTCCGCCAGAATTAACCGGCCTAAGAACCCTCCGCCGTAAAAGCCGGCAGGAACGTAGCCCATGTCCTTGAGGTCGCCGTTGCGAACGTGTACAAGGAATTCGACAATCCAGCCTATGCTATCAGTACAGGCTTTTCGCATATTTGTACGAGATAAGGAACTCACCCCCAGCCGTGATGACGGCGCCCAGGAAAAAGAAGAAATACAGGCTCAGGATCCACACACTCGACAACGCCAGAGTCTGCTGGATTTCCTTCATTGCACCCTTCTGTCTCGTCTCTTGCCCGGATTGTACCCCACCCTGGGTGTGTGATTTGAATTTTATCGTCTCCCGGAACGCGACGACTACCAGGATAAAGTTAATGACACCGAATCCTAACGGGGCCGTATAGAACAATTCCCAGCGCGACCGGGTCCCGGCTGAGGCTACGGCAGTTGAAATAAACGGACCGGCCAGACAGCCGGCCATATACATCGCATGAATAAAGCCGAGCCATCGATGCGCTGCTTTGACTGATGCCACGAAAGTATTTGCGTAGGTATCCTGGTAGGCTTGTCCAAGACTGGCAAAAAAGAATGTTACTGCAAACAGGGCAAATGGTGGCAACCAGGCTCTCAGTGCGTGCGCGAGCACCTGCAAGGATGCTCCCAGTAATAGGAATACGCCCAGATCTAAGTATTGACCGAGATAGCTATTGGTTAGAGCGGCCAGTAACCAGCCGCAGAAAGTGGTACCATATCTAGTGGTGCATTAGTTACGGACTCTTATCAATAGTATTTGGGCCATTTACACGACAGAGACTAGATTAGTATCGATATGATACGCTTCTCGAATATAAGGGATTAAAGATCCCAAGCTGCCATCATTGACGCCGGCCACGAAGAAAGCGAAACCGGCACTAATGAGTTTGAAAAAGAGTCGAGGGGTTTGGGGTTCCGGTGGACTGTCTACTTGCATCGACTCCATTATGTTTGGCCTTCTGACATGTTCCCCTAGAAAGGAAGAAGGAAGGAAAAAAGAAAAGAGAATACGGTGGAAGTAGTATAAGTGAAGAAGATGCGGTAAAGAAGAGAAAAGATTGGAATAAAGATGGAATGCTGGGATAATTACCCAAAAGAGTAAATTTGGCAGCAAACCATCTGTCACAAAGCGTGATTGGATATTGCATTAACTTACAAAACAACCACTCAATTTGGCCAATAATATTGTCCCTTCTGTAATGCTTCCCGTAAACCCCGATCCACGCCCACGAACCCCGCGACCTTTAATTCAGGAAACCTTTCGATGATCAACTCGGCAACCATTCCTCCAAACACTTGACTACCCGGCACATTCAAATGGGTTGAATCGCCGTCTTTCAAGTCATACGTGTGCGCATTCTCCGGTCCAATCTGATTTAAATATCGCGTACTTGCGCGATTCAAATCAATCACCGACACGTTCCTCTTCCCCGCCGCCTGAATCGTCGCCACGCGCTCGTTCTCCAGATTGCGAACAATGGCGGAAGAATTATCGTAGTTCCGCCGAGATAAGGGCGTCACTAGGATGGGGATCGCCCCCGCACTCCGCACTTCGTCCGCCAGATTCTCCAGATTTGTTCGATACTCTGACAGGGAGATATTGTGTTTGGCCTTTTGGTCATTGTGGCCGAACTGGATTGTTACGTAGGCCCGGTAGGCGGCTTTCACGTCGGCGACCTTGTCCAGAACGGTGGCCCAGTCACCCCCTTCACGGAAACTGACGGTTGTGGCTCCGTTGTGTCCGTAGTTCTGACCGGACGCCCCGTGGAAGAGGGTGGTGTTGAGGAAACCATCCCCCCAGCCACCGCCGCCTGCGGATTGAGTGGCTGTTGTGCTGTCACCGGCGAGGAGGAAGAAGGGAGGCTTTGTTTGACGGGTACCGAGGGGCTGGGGGAGGGCGTAGAGGGTGTGGAAGAAGAGTGGGAGGATATGTAGCTTCATTTTTATGGCAGTTCTAGTGGTGAATTTTCTACGGATAGAACATATCGTATACACATCTTGAATGATTGCATTGCAGGCTTTTATTTTCTAAAACCCATGGATTTTGTAGCTGTAATTCCACCAACAGGAGAATATCTTCTATAACCTCATGCACGTCACCACGGAGATACCCCGAGAGAGGGGTCAAGAAGGAAATCAAAATATTCTGCAAAGTGATGAGTTCTGCAGAGTTGTCAAATCTGACTTATATGAGCAATCAGAGACTCCGGAGCAAATGATCAAACTCAGCAAGAACCCGTCACACGAGATTTCACGTGGAACATCAGTGATTCTTCATCTGTTTGTCACTGCCGACGAGAAAGTGGAGTCAAACATGAACAGAATAATAGTCAATGGGCTAGTCTGTATTATACGCGAGTCAGCGAATCACAAAAGACTGACCCTAAATCTCTACCCAACACGGATCCTGCTTTTATTCATTTATTTTTATTTTATTTTATTTTATCTTATTTTATTTATTTATTTATTTATTTATTTATTTATTTATTTTTTTGAAGTACCCTCTTACCAAAAAAGAGAAGAAGAAAAATAAAATCAACTGAAAAGACACCACTCCTACTTAATTGCCACTAATTGTTAGGCGGGAAACACTAGAATTCAACCAACAATTTCTCGTATTCAGCCAACATCTCACTGGTGGACAAGTGTGCCCCTCTCTTTGTTGGTCTCTCGGCCAAGACCGACCGCTGGAAGTTACTAAATGTTCTAGAGGAGGCTGAAAGAAATCTGGTGCTACGGAGATTGAACAGGAAAATTCTCATTTTAATTATGGAGTAAATGCTGAACAGTTTGAATCGGGTCCGGGCTGGTCCGGTCAGAGCGATGGGAACTTGGATCGGTTATATAACGGATCAATATAGCTCCTCCACCGAAAGCTCAGCAATTGAGGGTCGTCACAGTGGATGAAAACTTTGTTCAAGTGTGACAAATTGTGAGGATTGACAAAGACAATCAAAGGTTGTTTTGTGCTACGGTAGCCTCATGTTATTTTGAGTTGATGCTATGCCGGATACAAAGAGAGAGCAAAAAGACTAAAAAGACTAAAAAGAAAAGAAAAAAGGAAGAAAAAAGGAAGAAAACGAGGAAAAAAAAATCGGCAGACAGAGGATCATCCAGTCATGGATTATTTGGGGTCCATTGATCTTGACATTGTAGGGCTATGTGGAGACCTAGAACCACCGACTATTGACAGTTGGAAGCAGGATTCTCACAGTCTGGTAGTAAACGATAAGATTATGGAGGCTGTGTGTAAAGGATGTGGAGCTCAGAGCTAACCATGGTATTCGAGTCAGGTTAGGTGTGAGTTGGGCGGAAAAGAAAAAAGAAAAAAGAAAAATAAAAAAAAAGAAAGAGAAAGAGAGAGAGAGAGAAAGAAACATCTACAGAGTAGTCTAGTATGAACACATATTATTCCCCATGAGTTCGGAGAAAATCACACAAGAAAAAAAAAAAAAAAAAATCAAGATAAAATTGAATTAAATTAAAGAAAGATAAATATCATGAGATGCATAAAGAACAATTAATTTACTATTTACAGTTAACACTGCGCCATCCTGTCTGCGTAGTATTGGATCGCTATCTCCGCTAAACCATGCTGGACCAACTCAGACCATTGTGCAAACGATTATAATATTAACCAATTAAGGAGGCCGGACTCTGCGCCATGTCCGACAATAAGCCACCCTTGAATTGGACAAAAGTAAGATCTTTTCCCTGACAAGGCTGGCCATCCCCCCCTCTGTTCCTTTTCTTTCCTTTGTCTTGCTCATTCTTTTTTAATTCCCCAGCATTGTCGGTAATGTCAAATTGACCCTTGCATATGCGGTGCCTTACGTCTCATCGCGAATCATCTATCATGTCCTCTTTGGACTCGTTAACATGGCTCTTACTAGCCGTAGCGTCACTATTGCCTCTGGTGACAGCTCAGTCAACGTCCAGTATCACTCGTGCGCCATCTGCCACTTCTCCATCTTCCTCCACGGGCACGACAACACATACTATCAGTGTTGGACACAAGAGTGATCCACACCAGTATGTTCCGAATAGCGTCAATGCATCGGTCGGCGATACCGTCCTCTTCGAATTCTATCCGACAAACCACTCCGTAGTCAAGGCCGACTACGATGCACCATGCGTACCGGCCGATAAAGGCCTTTTCAACTCAGGTCACAAGTTAGCCGATGGACAGTTAACAGGAGATGTGAGTGATACTCCACGTATCTAGAAACTTCCCCCAGCACTGACATTTTTCAGCCCCCAACTTGGTCATTAGTCGTCAATGACACTCAGGTGAGACCATCCCCTTTAACCGTCTGAGATGCAATAGTACTAACGCAAAACAGCCGGTCTTTTTCTACTGTACGGCCATTGACTCCTGCAATGTGAACGGAATGGTTGGCGTAATCAATCCGGTGAGTCGAAACATTGAGCAATGCGGTTGACGGCCGCTGACCATAGTAGAACGCAACGATGACCTGGAAGCACCAAAACGAAAAGGCAAAGAAGCAACCATATCAGCTCGAACCGGGCCAGGCGGTGCCGCCTGAAGGAGGTGGTGGCACTTCTACCACGACGGCCACGTCTTCCCCGGGCGGTTCTTCCGGTGGCGGCGGCCATCACCTGAGTGCTGGTGCTATAGCGGGAATAGTCATTGGATCGGTCGCTTTTGTTGCGGTTCTCTTGGCTCTCTTTTTCGTCCTGGGCCGTAACCAAGTGTACAAGAAGTGGTGGATGTCATCAACGGACGGACGGACAGAGAGAACGGCCCATTGGGCCTTGTTCAGTAATCACGGCGAACGCAAGAGCGAGTACGGCAGTCCGCAGCCTCCAGGCGACCAAGCAACATACCTTTCGAGCCCCGATCCCACACAGAACACCTTTTCCTCCCCACAGTCTCAGTACGGCTGGGATGCGACCGTGTATCAACCGCAACAACAGCAGTCACCGCTAGTGAGAGGCGGTCCGACAGAGTTGGAAGCGCCTGACTCGCTGGCACCCCGGCATTGATAATGCCCTGGGTTCAATTGCTGTGTGAGCGGCATGGAGTTTGGTATAACTTAATCGATATGAGAAAAATGAGGTATGTGCTTGGTATTTCCAACGGGGTAAACCATCTGTGTTTCAATTAGCCTTTTTTTCCCTTTTTCATGTTCCTATTATTACCCTTCTATAGTTAGTCATCTTGATACCGATCATCTTATTACAATATTGTGGCGGCTTAATAGACTTGTGTCGAAAGCATTGGGCTCGTCCCCATAATATAGTCGCAATTTATACCAGAGCCAGATTCTGCATACGGAGCGTACCTTGCATATATGATAGGAGAGTTAGTTATCAGTATAGGGTAGCTAGCTTTTGATGAGCCCCAACACCACAAGCTTTTCCGTCAGGGATGTGAATGATACTGCACTTGCAGAATCTATCTTATCGCAGATGTATGTATGTACATACTACATACATCATCGATCAGGCTGACGGAGAATTTCAGTAGCCTTGTCACACGTGGTCTAATGGCGGTAGATCATTTCTCATTGTTTCGGCTTTTCATGTCTTTGTTGCCCTAATGCTCATTTGCTAGAAAGTGTCATGTGTGCCTTCTTCCCCTCACAGAAGAGGGTTTGGTTCTCATTATCTCACCTCCGTGTTTTCCAGTCCACGATAAGCCCCCTATCGTTCCTCAGATTCTCGTATCTTCCTCTGCGACAGGCTTATCACTTGGCAAAACATTGGCATCGCCATCTCCTCCCTTTTCAGGCATCGTCTTTCGGGGAAACGCCGTTACTACGACAAACATTCACCCAGTGGCAACGACGCAAGCCTTATCAGCGTTATGCTTAATTCGCGCTTTAAGTCTGGACTAGTTCCAGCTTTAAATTCGGTCTAACGGGGTAGACTTTCGTAGTCAACCATCCACAATCTACTTATCAGACATATTATCACTCATTCACCCCGCACGGCACCACCAGATCATCCTTCAACGTCTGTGCGATGTTTAGATATAAGATGTCTCCCTCCTTCAACATTCTAAAGTCGAGGCTTGCACCCTGTCGAAATCATGGAGAAAAAAGCTGTCATCCGTGATCACCCTCCCAAAGAAGATGCTGGTACTGGCACTAGTCTCCAGTATCAGGAGACTAAACGTGGTCTCTCCTCCCGACAGGTTCAGTTAATGGCGATCGGGGGCTCCATTGGAACAGGTCTTTTTGTCGGTATTGGATCGTATCTGCGCGATGCGGGGCCCCTATCTGTCTTTCTCGGATACATGGTCTATGGAATTCTGTTTGTGTGGCCCGTAAACCTTGTCGTTGGCGAGATGTGCGCGTATCTACCGATTCGAGGATCCATCTTTGAACTTGCAGCTAGGTTTATTGATCCAGCCTTTGGATTTGCTATGTTAGTCCTTCTCTTTTCTCTTTCATTCTTTCCCATCTTTCCCACACCTTTCTTTGCTTGACAACACCTTTTCACCCGTATCGATAGATGCTAACTTGTCCCAGGGGATGGGTGTACTTCTATGGCGGTCTGATGCTCGTCTGTACCGAATACTCTTCAGTGGCTACGGTAATGCAATATTGGAACACAAGTGTCAACCCAGCAGTTTGGGTAGCAATGGCTTTGATTGTCTGTTTTCTACTCAATATCGTCGCGGTGAAATGGTATGGAGAAAGCGAGTTTATCATGGCATCCACAAAGATCCTACTTTTAATTGGCCTTGTGATGCTCACCTTCATCACTATGGTCGGTGGTAATCCCAAGCATGATGTCTATGGCTTTCGCAATTGGAGAAGCGACGGTGTAATGCACGAATACTACACCGACGGTGCTACCGGACGGTTTCTTGGGTTTTTTTCTGTCATGGTATACGCGGCGTTCTCGGTCGCCGGGCCAGACCTCCCAGCACTCGCAGCAGGAGAGATCCAAAACCCGCGCCTCTCCATCCCTCGTGTCGTCAAGATGACTTTCTACCGAATTGTTGGATTTTATGTGATCGGCGTTCTTGCCGTTGGGATCATCTGCCCATCTAGGGACCCGCGTCTTCTATCTGCTATTGATAATGGTGAAGCCGGGTCGGCTGCCTCGCCATGGGTCATCGGTATCCAGAATCTGGATATTCATGGGCTCCCTGACTTGATCAACCTTCTCATCTTGTTCTCTGGGTGGTCCTGTGGAAACGCCTACCTATATAGTTCAAGCAGAACGCTCTATTCACTAGCACGAGACGGTCAAGCACCGAAGTTTCTGCTGAAGTGTAACGCCTCTGGAGTGCCCATTTACTGCGTGATAACCGTCTCTGTCTTGTCCTGCATCACCTTCCTTGTCGCCTCCAACTCCTCAGTCACCGTTTTCTACTGGTTTGTCGATCTCACTACCTGCGCTCTCATAATAACCTACACAAGCATGGTCTGTGTTTTCCTGGGCTGGTACCGGGCCCTCAAGGCTCAGGGGCTTAATCGCAAGACCGATCTTCCCTGGCGTGCCCCTTTTCAGCCGTACTTTGCCATTCTAGCGGTGACCATCGGTAGCCTAATTACGCTATTCAACGGGTTCAGTGTATTCTCGCCATTTAGCGTGCAAGGCTTCATTACCTCGTACTTCGGGCTTGCGTTCTTCGTGGTGATGTTTTTGTTCTGGAAGATATGGCATAAGACGGAGTTTGTGGATCCAGCAACCGCAGACTTGCTTAGTGGGAAGGCAGAAATTGACGAAGAATGTAAGATTTGGGAGGATGGAGGGTTTGAGGAGAGGCGCAGAGAGGAGCTGAAGAGAATGAATTGGGCAAAAAGAATGTGGGAGAAGATGTGGTGATCTGAGCTGTATGCTTCTGGGTAGATTTATCACTTGAACTGGCTTTGACAAAGAACACATATTGTTTTAACTAAGGTATCACATTAAATATTTGAAGACATTAGGCTCAGTAGACTCACAACTTATAAGAAGAGCGGAAAAATGAAGGGGGAAGTTTAAAAATAGAATATGCTTAATATCCATCTTTAACCAAGTTAAAGTAACCATAGCTGGCTAAGGACCGTAAAGTTGACTGCTAAGGCATCAACAGCCTGGTCACGTTCTAGCCAGTCACTTTGGTCTTCATCTCATTCAGGTGTAGCCCCCTATTACTTCCCACAGTGTCCACAGTATCCACAAGTCGACGAACAAGCAGTGAAGTCTTCTTCCGAGCTACTCTCCCAAGAAATTAGAAGATCAGTCTTCTTTTCTGAACTATCACTCGCTTCTGCAGACAATTTCCTGTCGCTGTTGATGGATTTTGCGGCAGCTGTACTTCCTGTTACCCACCGGTCTTTCAGCTCCTCAGGGAGTACATGACCAACGTCCTGATCAAGATCCCTTAGATCGATCGCACTTTTCCCTTCCTCATGAACCACTTCAAAGCGTCCATCTGGATGTCCGATGGCGAAGTCGATGAGGGTATGAAGCAGACTTGCGAACCGACGAAGACTATCTTCGTTCGCTTTTTCCCACCTCTCAACATCCTCACGTACATATTGGACTCGTACATCATTGAAAACCCCATATTCATGAAACCCAAGAATGAAGGTGGGGATTTGGCGCACCCACAAACGAGGCAGTTCCTCATCCAGGATGTCAGTGTCCTTGCGACGAAAAGAACGAGTTTTCAGGTCAAATAGTGCGGATTGAGGCACTTCCTGCCCACCACTCTGGATGGAAAGTCCCCGTTTAGCTCCTTGCGGCTTGTGAGGGGTCACCGCACTGCCTTGTAAGGCAGAAATGAGTTGTTCGTCCACACCTGTGTCGCCACCAGCAACATGTTGATCCCGGCGTAAAGGTAGATTTGACAAATACCCGTCGACCTCAACCCGCACTACGCATGTCAACCCAGAAAAAGTGTATTGCACCATACGTTGGTGCGTCTCAGAGCCCTTCACCCCATGTTCCCAGGTAGTGGATGCCTCAGGGAACGTGTGACCGTAGCCTCGCACGTTGGGGATTGTTTCAATAGGCGAGTTCTCCCGACGGAGGAAGAAAGCAGTTGATCCGATTACCTCAACGATAATTCTAAATTCTTTATCCACGCCGCGCACAAAGCGAAGCAGATTACCCATTGCGCTTGCGCACGTAAAGATATCGACCTCGTTGCAAGCAAAATCTTCATTTGTTTTCAATATCGCATTAACGGCTGGTTGTAAAGGGTATGAAGGGTAGCGTGCGGCATTTATGTCGCGAAAGAACTCTCCCTTATCCTCGGAGAGCTTGGTGGGCGCAGGCATCGGAGTCCATAACGGCGGTTTACCTGTATCGAATTGATTAGTATGTCTGGCCCGACGACAGCTTTTCTCTCACTTTCCTGGGACCAAAATGGTTGGATCATCTTTATGCAACCAGTTGTACGACCCAACAAAAGAACAACTGGTGATTTGAGGGCTTCCCTTATCTAGAGAATGACCAGAACCACCGAGATCAGCTTCATTGATAGTAGCTAATATCGATCCTAGCTTAGGTGCTGGATGCTGAAGAGGCACGTCTCTCGGACTCCAAGCGCCACGAAGCTCTCGAGAATTGCCAGTGTAGCCTCTGTATCCATGTTGTTTGCCGTGAAACCGTGGGTTGGTGCCACGCCACGACTGTCCCTGTCCCCGCATTATGCTGATGCTTCGGTCGCGCTGACTGGAGATGAGAGATTGATGTGTTAAGGATAAAATATGGTTTCGCAAACTATATTTGAACACGCATCTGGTTTCGCCTGATAGTCAGCCTTGCATCACTCCCACCTCAGTACCCCTCTTCGCTATTAATGGGCTGAGAGCTGATTTGCCGCCAGAGTCTGCGGCACAGTGCATGGGGTGAAAAACAATTGGATAATAAGTGTCATGCCATAATACTATCAGTGAATTGTTCTTGGCGGATGGTGCCTTCTGGAAATTGGCCGCGTGTCGTCGAAATCCAGTCAACCATTGTTCATTCTGTTTAAACCAAGCTATTTTCCAAAAATAGGTAAAGTATCAACAAAACTCTTTACAAAAATCATCCATCAGCATCTATAACCTAGCATTGTGGTTCAACCTACATGGCTTCGCAATCACACTCGAATCGTTCAGGCCGCCTGGGCAAGTTTTTCGACCTAGTTATCCGTGGTAAGCGCCCTGTTAAAACCGTGGAGAACATCAAGCTACTTTTAGAGGCAATCTTGGAAAAACAGGACCACGCAGCGTGTGTTGAACGTATCATTTCCAGCCCTGAGGCTCGAAGCGCTTTACAAGATGGCCTGCGATTCAACCTCTCCAGCGAGTTCCTCAACCAGAACGTATCCCCTTTTATCTCATATTTGGCAGATCCAACGGTCAAGCAGCTTTGTAATGGTCTGTTTCTACAAGACCTGTTGACCATCATTGTGGAGCCACGCGCTCTGTGGAATGCGTTCATGAAAGCATTCCAGGAGCGACGGCTAAGCGAGACGAGCCTTCATGCCTTCTCCTGGCTGGTAGTAGAGCTCCTGTCATTGCCGTCCGTATGCCAAGTAGATATTACGAGTGACGCCCAGAAGGTCGTGGATGACGGCTCGCTCTTGCGCTCGTCATCCTTAGACATCCGGTCATATGGTCATAAGATTAAGCATATCATCGAGGTGAAGTCTAGTGCCTTGCCTATTGATCCTGACTTTTGCCCCGGAGGTCGCCACGATAACGACTTCTCAGATTACCGACAGATTGCGATATATCCTACGTCAGATGAGTTTGCGGCAACTGCAAGACCGTTTTATCGCCGTGCAGATGAGATGACAGACTTGCCTGTTGACAAGCGGATTGCAGCCCACCTCGATAACCAGTTTCGTCTTCTACGTGAAGACATGCTGTACGAAATACGAGACGCGTTCCAAATTGCTCGTGGCCAAAAGAAGAAAGGCCGTCGACTTGGTACGCTGATACAGGGCTTAACGTTCGTTCAGGTGGACTTTGGGGACCTCAAGCGACTGCAGCCCTGCACTCTTGCAATCTCCTGCAAATTCGGCCTAGATACATTGACTAGTATGCCGGTCAAACAGCGCAGGTCCTTTCTAAACGATACACCCAACTACCTGAGACATCAAACGTTCGGGTGCTTGATGCGACAAGGAGAGATCATCTCTTTTTGTACGTTTGAGAGAGATGTAAACCGTCTAGTTCTGAAACCACCAGTCATTACACTACGGATTATTGGTGACGATGCATTGGGAAAGACCTTGTCATATTTCAAGATGTTCGATGATATCCAATTTCTCATAGTTGATGCATCTACTTTCGCGTACGAGCCTATCTTGCGTTGCCTTCAGCAGAAAGCCGACTTGCCGCTATCTAAAGAGCTGCTGAGCCATGAACAGGATGGCCTGGCAGGGATGTCTACTGTGGACCTTATCCCCATAGTAGATAAGCTACGTAGGCAGGATGTCAATAGGGACCTTAAGGAAATATTACAAACCAAATCGTCCATTTACCTGGATCAATCACAGATGGAATCCTTCTTATCCGGTCTCACTCAGACTGTGAGCCTGATCCAAGGGCCGCCAGGTAGGCCGTCTTTGTCTTGAATATGATATGCACATGCTGATAGTGGAACCGAAAATAGGGACTGGGAAGTCTTTCGTCGGAGCTCTGTTGGCAAAAGCATTTCACGACCACAGCAACGAAGTGATACTTGTAATGTGCTACACAAATCATGCACTAAACCAATTCCTTGAAGACCTTCTAGATATCGGGATCAAAGCTTCTGATATTGTCAGACTAGGCCCTAAGTCAAAATGCACTGCTCGAACTTTACCACTCGCGGTCTCCGAACAGAATGTTTCATATAGACGCTCACAGGCAAGCTGGAAAGTCATCGATTCCTTGAAGTGCAAGGCAGATGAGCTCAAAGACCGTTTGGTAGCAGCGGTGGATGCCTATCAAAAGTTTACGATGACGACTAGCGAAGTTCTTGAGTTTCTGGAATTTGAATTTCCGGAGTTCCACGAAGCCTTTTCGCTCCCTGATCAGTCCAACGGAATGCACATCGTCGGAAAAAGGAATAAGATTGTCAACTCATCATATCTATATAATCAGTGGGTGACTGGAAAGAGCCATGGGTTGCCGAACATAAATTACCAAAGCGATGAGGCCCAGCGTATCTGGGCGATGGACCACAAAACCAGGCAGACATACATTCAAGAGTGGAAGCAAAGTTTGATCGAAGAACAAGTAGTGAAGGTTCGGAGCTTGATACTCGAGTTAGATGAATGCCAGGACCGGCTCGAGACGGTGTTCAACGAGAAGAGGCAGGTCGTCATGAAGTCGAAGCGCATAATAGGCTGCACCACGACTGCTGCTGCCAAATACACTGCAGATATCAACACAGTGGCCCCTGGTATTATACTACTCGAAGAAGCAGGCGAAATCCTAGAGTCCCATGTCTTGTCTGCCATGGGACCCCGAACGAAGCAACTAGTTCTCATCGGCGATCATCAGCAGCTTCGGCCAAAGATCAACAACTACTCCTTGTCTGTCGAAAAAGGGTGGGGATACAATTTAAACCAATCACTATTCGAGCGTCTAGTATTATCCGGACACCCTCACTCCACACTTGCTAAACAGCATCGTATGTGTCCGGAGATCTCCACACTCGTCCGACGCCTCACATATCCGGATCTGTTGGATGGCCCCAAGACACTGAATCGTCCGGCCCCACGTGGCCTGCAGGACCGAGTGATCTTCATTGACCATACTCATTTGGAGAAGGAGTATTCGGAGATCTCTGACAGCCGCGATGAAGGGTCTAAGGGCAGCAAGCGGAATGAGTTCGAGGCCGAACTTATACTGAAGATTGTCCGTTACCTCGGCCAGCAAGGTTATGGAACTGATAAGCTAGTGGTCCTCACACCATACCTCGGACAGCTTCATCTTCTGCGCAACCGTCTACGCGAAGAAAATGACCCTGTGCTAAATGATCTAGATTCATATGATCTCATTCGGGCGGGCTTACTTTCCCAGGCCAGTGCTCGACTCGAAAAAAGACCTATCCGCTTGTCAACAATTGGTAAATTAAATTACTGAGCCCTTATAAGCACAAGCCTAACTAACTGTCGAACAGATAATTATCAGGGTGAGGAGAGCGATATCGTCATCGCAACGCTTACCCGGAGCAATGAAAAAGGCGATATTGGATTCATGGCAGCCCCGCAGCGCCTGAACGTGCTACTGTCGCGTGCTAGGAATGTTCTAATAATGATTGGTAATTCAAGGACCTTTGTCAATAGCAACAAAGGAAAAAGTGTATGGGCCCCGTTTATAGACCAACTTCACGAAAATCATCACCTGTATGACGGGTTGCCAGTGAAGTGTGAGCAGCATCCTCAACGTACAGCGATTCTCCGAACGACGAAGGATTTTGACGTTGAGTGCCCAGATGGGGGATGTCAACAGCCTTGGTATATTTCTTCCCCTTGTACCCTTGCAAGCATGTCGCTTGAATCTCTTTCATCGCTAACACTTTACAGTGGAGTTAAACTCGCTTGTGGAATCCATGACTGTCCTTCAAAGTGCCATCAACTATCTGATCACTCGAAGATGAAATGTCACAAAATCGTTGACTGGAAGTGCCCCCGGGGTCATAAGCTCAAGAGGCCATGCTTCCAAAGCCAGAGCACTTGTCACCGTTGCGATGAAGAGGAGAGAGCCGCAGAGCGTCGCAGACAGCGAGATATGCTTCTCGATGCTAAGAGAGAGGAGTTGAAGAAGCAATATGGCGAAGAGCTGGCTAAAATTGAAGATGAGATCGCTCATGAGAGAATACTGCAAAAAGACAGAACCGACGAAACTGAAAGGAGGAGAGTGCTTCAGCAGCGTCGCGCCGAGCTAGAGACGTTGCGAAAAAGCGAAAACGGAGGCTTTAATAGGAGGAACACCAGTGGGAATGAACAAGATAAAGGCGAGCACTCTCCGGCGCAGGGGAACAGCCTATGCCATGAGAATACTCCCGTATCGGATAACAGTACGGAACCCAAGAAATCTCCTCAAAGCAAAAAGCCTCATTCCTCAGCCAAGGATGAGTGGGAATACCAGAAGGAATATGAGGGCGCGAAGAATGATCATTTAGATACATTAATGGGCATGATTGGCCTGGAGAGTGTCAAGCAGAAGTTCCTGGACATCAAAGCTCAGGTGGATACCGCCGTTCGTCAAAACATCGACCTAAAGGGTGAGCGATTCGGATCTGTCTTGATGGGAAATCCCGGAACAGGTACCTATGATCACTCCATTACTATACGCTTGGTTTCTCAAGCACTAACTTCTGCCTCGTAGGAAAAACAACTGTGGCAAACCTTTACGCCAAATTCTTGACTTCAATGGGGGTCTTGCCCGGAAGCTTTGTCGAAGAGACGACTGGTTCTCGCTTAGCGAACGATGGAGTCTCTGGATGCGAAAAACGGATTAACACTGTTCTCAACAACGGGGGAGGGGTCCTATTCATCGACGAGGCATACCAGCTCGCACAAGCACAGGGATCTGGCCTCCAGGTTATAGATTTCCTTCTTGGGGAAGTTGAGAAGCTCACTGGCAAGCTGGTTGTCATTCTGGCAGGGTACCGTAGCCATATGGAAAAGTTCTTCGCTCACAATCCAGGCTTGCCTAGTCGCTTCCCGCATGAGCTTATGTTCAATGATTACGATGACGATGAGCTGCGCAGAATCCTCGAATACCGTCTTGATAAGAAGTACAACGGGCGCATGAAAGTAGAAGAAGGCATGGGCGGGCTTTATTGCCGCATTGTTGCGCGACGACTTGGTAGACAACGTGGACACGAAGGCTTCGGCAATGCGAGAGCAGTGGAAAATACATGCTCCCAAATCTCGGAACGTCAGGCACAGCGATTGAAGAAAGAAAGGCGAACCAAACCTGCAGTTGATGACTTTTTCCTTACCAAGGAGGATCTCATTGGACCGGAACCATCAAATGCCCTTCAAGACTGTGCTGCATGGAAGAAGTTGCAATCTATGATTGGTCTCGGCACGGTTAAGACTGCCCTCCAAGCGCTCTTAGATAGCATGCAGTTTAACTACCATCGTGAGCTGAGCGAAAAGCCTATCTTGGAATTCAGTTTGAACAAAGTATTCCTAGGCTCCCCAGGAACGGGGAAAACCAGTGTTGCAAAATTATACGGTCAGATTCTGGTCGACATTGGATATCTATCGAATGGAGAAGGTGTGATATGTCTCTTTCCTTAATATACTTTTCACAGGTTTGCAGAAGAACTGACATGCTACGTAGTTGTTGTTAAGAATCCGGCGGACTTCGTAGGGAGCGTGATTGGTGAATCAGAGAAGAACACGAAAGGGATTTTGGCATCGACAGTCGGCAAAGTCCTGGTGATTGACGAAGCTTATGGTCTCTATGGAGGAGGCACTCGTCATGCTACAGGTCCACAAACTGACATTTTCCGAACTGCAGTGATTGATACAATTGTGGGTGAAGTTCAGAGCACACCGGGCGACGATCGATGTGTGTTGCTACTCGGGTATCGTGAGCAAATGTCAGAAATGTTCCAGAATGTCAACCCGGGATTATCACGACGGTTCCCTATGGATTCGGCCTTTGTGTTTGAAGATTTCACTGACGATGAGCTGGGTAAAATCCTAGACTTGAAGTTAAGCCAACAGGGGTTTGAGACTACACATATTGGAAGAAAAGTAGCCTTGGAGGTGCTAAGCCGCGCTCGCAATCGCCCCAATTTTGGCAATGCCGGTGCGATAGACATCCTGTTGAACGATACGAAACTCAGCCATCAGCAGCGGTTGTCCCAAGGATCAAATTTTGAGGATGCCTCACAGCTGACCCCAGAGGACTTTGATAAGGATTATGACCGCGGGGACCGTGCAGAAACAAATATTCCCATGTTATTTGCGGGAACTGTGGGATGTGAGAAGCTCGTCAAGAGATTAGAGGCATATCGAAACACTGTTAAGAACATGCGTCTTCTCGGAATGGACCCAAAGGAGCAGGTGCCATTTAACTTTCTCTTTCGAGGTCCACCAGGTAAGGACCATGTCATTCCAGGTCTAACTAAGATCAATTGATGACAATTATAAACTCAGGGACCGGGAAGACGTCGACGGCACGGAAGATGGGTAAGGTGTACTATGACATGGGATTGCTAGCCTCGGCAGAGGTCAACGAGCGCTCTGCGACAGACTTGATCGGCCAATATATTGGCCAAACGGGCCCCAAAGCCCAGGCATTATTGGAAGAGTCATTAGGCAAGGTTCTACTGATCGATGAGGCCTATAGACTTGCAGAAGGCCACTTTGCCAAGGAAGCCATGGACGAGATAGTCGACTGTATCACGAAACCAAAGTTCTTCCAGAAACTGATTATCATCCTTGCAGGTTATGACCAGGATATCAACCGGCTGATGACAACCAATCCTGGACTAACTAGTCGATTTCCGGAGTCGCTTGAGTTCAACAGCCTAGACCCCGATAGCTGTACTAAGCTTTTGACCAATCTTCTGAGGAAAGCTTTAAAGAAGAAATCCTCATCGGTACCCGGACATATGGACGTTCTAGAGTGCCCCAGTACCAGCTTCAAGAGCTCTATGCATGATCACTTCTCTATCCTTTCGCATACGGCAGGATGGGCCAATGCGCGCGACATTGAAACATTAGCCAAGGCAATTTTTGGTAAAGCTGTCGCGAACTTCAACGGTAGCAACTTGATTATCTCGGAGAATCTTGTTATCGAAGAGCTGGACCGTATGGCGGCCGAACGCACAAGTCGACAGACGCTCAGCGTACGGAGTAACCATGCCCCTCAGCTGCCTGTAGCCTCTCATACTCAATCATCTGCACCTCCGAATCAAACAGCAAATAGTACAACCAATACGCAAGACACTCAGGACCAGCAAGATCCATCTGACGAGACGACGCGTCCTACACCTGACGCTGACCCTCGGGATCAAGGAGTTTCGGATGCAGTATGGAATCAGCTTCAACAAGATCGACGAAAGGCCGATGAATTAGAGCAACAGTACAAGCAGCTTCTAAGCCAAGAGAGCACAGCAAAACAGGAAGTCGAGGAGCTCAAGACAGAAAGTGCCAAGGAGGGAGAGACAACCCCAAAGAGCAACGAGGATGACGAAAAGAAGAAAAAGCACGAACAAGAACGTTTACAACGAGAACTAGAACGCAGAGCAAAGGAAGAAGAGCTGGATCGGCTGAAGAAGCTACGAGAAGCCGCTGAGGAGGCCCGACGCAAGGAACAGGCGACGCAAAAAAAGCTGAAGACAATGGGTGTTTGCTGTATGGGATATCGGTGGATCAAGCAGGCTAGTGGATATCGATGCGCTGGGGGGTCACATTTTGTTTCTAATGTGCAGTTGGGGATCTAGACTGTTGAGTATTTCATAGGCTTATTCTAAGAAGCAGACTTTATTTTCTCTTTTTCCTTTTTCTTATTTATTATGTCTTTCTGGCAGTAGTCAACTATGCTTTTATTCTCAAAGTGTTTATTGTACGCTCAGTACTCTCAAGATGTAAACGAGTTGATCCTATAATTAGTGAATATATCATCGACCCAAGCCAGCCAGCTCATACCTCTGAAAAAGAAAGCACCAGAAGGAAAACCATCAGTGTATATCCACCAGGCAATTTCCATAAAAGCAATAACGGTTCACGTGAAATCGTTTATTCACAGTAACAAGGCTCTCCAGGGACAAGCATTAAAGAACCCGCCGATGACTTGTACACATATTCAGCTTTGTTAAGAAAAGTGACGCCAAAGAGGAACCAACAAAATGTGCAGATTTCACTCATCATAAGTTACGTGAACTCCCATATATAAATCCCAGTATATACTAACTATTGCCAAAGCGAACCATCTCCCTCATCATTTCAAGATTAATTGTACGGAACCTCCCAGCAACAAGCTGTAATCCTCAGCAACAATTTCCCCATTAAATATCTATATAAAGCCCCTAGATCCCTCCCTCGAAAGAAGCTCTCCAGGCCTCGAGCCTCAACAACGAAACCTACCTACTACACCACTGAACCTATCTCCCATCTAAACCCCTTTAGCTTATGGCAAGATAGTGCACAAGATTCGAATCCGGGACGAATCTCCGGGTATATTTAGCCCCGGTTTTCCTGTGTCTGGGGTGTCTGCAGCTTTTATTTCTCTTTGTAGAGATTGTCGCAGCGCTTGGGTTACCTTCTCATGAAGCTGAAGTGCATGTGGCTATGTTTCAAAGATCGTCTTTCGGTAGGAAAGCTTGTATGTTGAACAGCCTTGTTTCTGGTCTCAAGGGTGACTAGAACTGAAGGAAGCCCAATATGAGGCCAGAAAGTATCTTTCTAAATGGAGAGGCTGTTCTCGTCTTGAGTGGCTATCTCATGAAGTCAAGTCCATATTTGCCTGGGAAACCCAGCCGAACACACTCGTTCTGTTCTTGATGATGCCTATACCTGGAGGTCCAATATAGCAGCATTTGTTTGAGGTATCATGCCACTACAGCGGAACCATAGCCAGCAATCCAACATAGGGAAGCACTCGCCCATTTCCCGATGATGCGCAGTACTGAAGCAAACGC
Source organism: Aspergillus avenaceus (assembly GCA_009193465.1). Classification (NCBI taxonomy): domain Eukaryota; kingdom Fungi; phylum Ascomycota; class Eurotiomycetes; order Eurotiales; family Aspergillaceae; genus Aspergillus; species Aspergillus avenaceus. The sequence goes on from ML742027.1 coordinate 149,650, forward strand.
ACAAATGTCCACCTATCCGGGCAGACTTCGACACATTACGATGTTGCGCACACCTGACATTCTTGGGAAATTTTGCATGAGTTTCATCTGCCCAGTGGCTCTTTTGAATGGGCTACTCAACCAGTGTATGGATCTCCACAGTCTTATACCTTTCTGATCTTCCTGCATACCTCATGTGCGCGTGTTCGGAGAAACGAAACGTATTCCTCATCCAGCTCATATATCGGAGTGCTTCTGGTGAACGCAGATCTGGAATCAGAATCCGTGATGAACTGATGAACTCAGATGGCGATTACTTCCCCTTATTCTGTTTGGATTGCGACCACATGCTTATTTCCAATAAACACACTCACCCTTCCGTCTGCGTACCCTTCTACCCTTCATGTATACTACTCCTGCCCTCATGGCAGAAACTGTCCGCAACTCATCGACGAAACGCTCAGGATTCCCAAAGTTTTATCCCCTTGTTGAGTACAGATATACCAAATGGTTTCAACCAACCATGTGCTTTGCACCCTCTAAGGTCTCCACTGGAACCTAAGGTCGCTGACAAAGTATCAGTCCCGTCCTGTTCCACAGCTGCAGATTCCGATGATCAGGCAGGTGTGGAATGAGGTTTCTTCTATGATCCCCCAACATGCTCCCTTGATCAAGATCCTCACCTATTCCGCACTGCGATTTATCCTATTACCGAGTTGATTACGACCGGCTAAGAATGGGTCCTTTGGAATCGGATAATCATTTCCATCCAACCATGAACAATCCATCATACATATTGACTAGCTCTAGTCCAGGGGAGAATATAACCGGTAGCGCCAGACTGAGCCTCTGCATAACCATCCCATATAAGCCGGTGGACGGTAATGAAGGTCAATGTCGCAGCGTCATCACCTAGTTTCAGTCAGCTGCTTCTGTCGCGATTGGCTTCATGTCCTTGTCTGATGCCTGGCCGTGCATATCATGAGCTTAAGCGTGAAGGGGTTTATAGTCCTGTTTAGCACGGATGTCGGAATTGGGTGGTTAATGGAGTACTATTTTCGATTGCTATGGGTAGCCTTGTCCTGGAAGATTATTGACCTATTTTGTGAAAAACAGAAGATATTGGAAGTTCTTTCGACTTGTTTGTTTTGGTCATGTTTGGGTTCTTGCGGGTTTATTACTAGTACTACTACTAGTACTGCTTCTTATGGATTACTTCGCTATGATTATGAGAAAGTAATAAACTTGAGTGTAGTCTACGTACCTTAACTGCCACGGCCTGACCCTGCTTGTCGCTGGTACGTAATGCAGATCGCCATAGGTAAGCCACTAAGCACCAGGAAGTCATCCTGCGTCGCTCAAGATTAAATCACCATCAGTCATGGGGTGAGTAACGTAACCTAGATCACCCATACTTCCCTTCCAAGTACACGGAGTACAATCCGCATACTCATACTCCACTAGAAAGCCATCCAACACAATCACCTAATCACGATCCAACAGAAGGACCCACCCACGAACCATCACCGCACCCAATATAATATACGACGTACGACCGTCAGAAACCCAGCACAAAACCACGCCATACAAATCCGAGTACAGTCGATTACACCCCTTCCGGCACAGATCTACATCTCGATCCCCTATCCAACAGTGTCACTGTCAGATGAAAAACCCTTCGCTTCCCGCTCCGGGTGGGGTCTGTCTTAGCTTGAAACAACCCTAACCATCCCCTAACGGACATGATGGACATGAACACCACGGGAGGTCTCCGTCCAACCTCTGTCGGGGATATGATCGACTTGAAGCTTTGTTTGTTCGATACGGATGACGCGGAAGGGGCACAAGGCCTGGTTTATATATGGTGTCTGCAATCACCGTGTACTCACTAGTAGTTAGTACTAGTATAGGAAGACGAAGAGCACCAAGCAGTATATTCAGCATAGAACCGAGACAATGCGACTCCTCCACGCTCTAAGTTTAGCCAGTGTAGCGACGGCCTTCACGCACCCCGGCCTCCTCCACACCGAGTCGGACTTCACGCGCATAAAGTCCAAGCTACAGGCCAACGCCGAACCGTGGCAAACAGCCTGGTACAAGCTCACGAACAGCACCTTCGCCTCGCCAGCCTACACCGCGCGGCCCCAAGAAACAGTCTACAGAGGCAAAGACGGCACGCACGCGGAGAACTACTCCACGCTGTACAAGGACATCGCAGCCGCGTACGCGCTCGCCCTGCAGTGGAAAATCACCAGTAACGCAACCTACGCCGACGCCGGCGTGGCCATCCTCGACAGCTGGGCCGACACCCTCACCGGCATCGCCGGGAACTCGGACAAGTTCCTGGCCGCGGGGATATACGGGTACGAGTTCGCGAACGCGGCCGAGCTCCTCCGCGACTATGACGGGTGGGACGGGGAGAAGGTCCAGGCCTTCGCGGATATGATGGTTAGGGTGTTTTATCCTATGAATCGGGACTTCTTCGTCCGGCATAACGACGCCGCTGTTGATCACTACTGGGCGAACTGGGACTTGTGCAATCTGGCCTCGATGCTTTCGATTGGGGTGTTGGCGGATAATGAGACCATGTTCGCGGAGGCGGTGGATTACTTCAAGAATGGGACCGGGAATGGCCGCATCGACCGCATGGTCTGGAAGGTGTATGAGGTTGATGGGCAGGTGCTGGGCCAGGGACAGGAGGCGGGCAGGGATCAGGGCCATTCCATGCTTGATTTTGGTCTCTTGGGGCCTATTGCTTTGTCGGCGTTTAATCAGGGCGAGGATTTGTTCGCTTATGCTGATAATCGCATTCTAGCTGGGTATGTATCTTTCTTCCCTCTCCTTAAACCTAACTCTCTATCCTCTCTCCTTAAATTTGACTATCTACATTTCTGGTTTATCGCTTGTGGTGCTAAGTGAGATAGGGCTGAATACGCCGCAAAATACAACCTAGGCCACGACGTGCCCTACACAACCTACCAGAACAGCGACGTCACGCAGGCCGAAATCAGCACCAATGCGCGCGGCGACGTCCGTCCCATCTGGGAGCTCTTGTACAACCACTACGGCGTCCTGAAGGGGCTCAACGCGACCTGGACGAAACAGTATCGTGATATGGTGGTCGAGCAGGGTCAGGGCGCAGAAGGGGGCGGAGGGGATTACGGGAGTACAAGTGGGGGATTTGATCAGTTGGGACATGGGACTTTGATGTATTCTCTCTAGTTTATTTCTCTTCCTTTATTTATCTATTTTAGTTTATTTTGGTGGTGTTGTTGTTGTTTTGGTTTGTTTGTGAGGGTTAGAGGCTGGGGTGACAACTCGTTACTTGGTGGTTGGATTGGGAATTTGGCCGGAGTGTGTTTGTTAGGATTGGGATTTTGGCTGTTTTTGTTTGTTGGTTGGATATGCTTCTTTCTTTCTTTCTTTCTTTTTTCTATCTAGGTCTAGACTGTTGTATGTTTAATCTGACAATTAAGTTGGTCAGTTTGAGATCACAAACATTAACACGTTAATTATTCCCAGGAATTACTCAAGAATAAAAGAAATAACGGAGCACATCACACCGAACCATACCCCACGCCAGTTCCATGCATGGCATTCATCTTACATGCGCTGACAGTTTCGTCGGCTTTACTCCGGTTTAATTTGAATATTACACTGGGGTTTATGGTAAGGTTTCGCTTTGATGCATTTACTGGTTTTGGACTTGATGGGTTATGGCCAATGGGGGCTGGTTGTGGCTGCAGGGACTTTGAGTCTGTGCTTTTCTTTCTTTCTTGATCTTCTTTCTTGACTTTTTTGGACATTGGGTTGATTTGGTTTGGGTTGATTTGGGCTGGCGTGATGAGGTATTCTGTCTTTGGCTTGTTCTTTTTTCTTTGGAATTCTCAATCTGTGAACATAATTTGATATCATTTATGTATCCCGTCCAAAAGGGAAGAATGAAAAGGCTCAGCCGCAGCTCCGACTCCGCAACCAGTCTGTCATTCGTCCCCGTCACGGTGCCACAGCACTAGGCTTGCTGGATATCCTGCAAAGAACAGGAGTTAGACCGGAGCTGCTTTTGATCTGGGAACGTGCGTTGTAAGCGGCTTTGGTTTTGACTTCGGAGTTGGATCTGGATTATTAGTAGACTTGTTGGGTGAACTGTGTGGAATCTGATCTGTAACTCTTCTAATAGTAGATTGGAAGCTGTGTGTTGACCCGTTTCCAGTCTGCGATGGAGATGGTTTCTCTGCAGGGTAGTAATAGTATTGAATATTATGATTTAATTTGTTGTGTCCAGCCTTGCTGCGGTACGAGGTACGAACAAACTGTTGACTGGGTCTGCTGTAGCTGTCGCGGACGATCTGGAGGAAATTATCACCGGTCTGAACTTGCATGACTCAGTGTTGCGACTGTGCTTTTGTGGTGGCCTCGATTAAGTTATAGCTGTCATCTTGATCAAAAGTGCAGAGAATCAGGATCGGAAACGCCTCTGATTTGCGAGCTGACAGTCTGTAGATAGCGTTGGCTGGGGTATTTGAAACTGGCTTGATTTTGGACACATTCTGTGCGCCATTTTTAGAATTCCACTCAAACGCTGTCCCTGGAATTTAATATGACAACATAAAACACTCCATAGTAATAGTGCCTCCCATTGTCAGCCTTGTATGAATTCTGAAGGCAGGAAGAATGGTACGTAGAGCGGCTGTGTGTGCTCCGATATCTCCCGCGTAAAAGCGGCAGGCATCACTACGACCAGGCAGAACTTGCAGAAAACCCTCAGCCGTCCACTATTTTATGTAACTTGGGGTTACTAATGCGCGGTGATGGGTGATGGGGAGCCTAAATTTGCAGTAGTGTGTTAGTGGGTCCACCCTGTTCTCGGTGTTCATTTAACCATTTTTGATGGGGTTGAATCGTTGGGATAAGAGGCGATAAATGATGCGGACCCTTTTAGAGCTCATTGACGACCTAGCGGCCTTATCTCTGCTATGCAGATAAGTGCTCAGTACATAAGACCAGAGCACGATGTTCCTTGACGATATCTAACCGCGCCCGGAGCGCCTGGTGGGTTCCCTAACATGCAATCTTCAGTCCATGAGCACCCTAGTTCAATGGCGTGCTCCCTCGTCCAGTCATAGGGAATTATATCCGCATCTGATAGCATATCCGGGCCTGGTCAATGCGCCATCGTCTCATACTAGCCCTGGGTACTACCGGGGATCCCGTCAATAGTCACAGAAAGCAGCTGCTGCATTGCAGACGGATCATCAAGTAGGTACCAAGAACGGTACCACGCAGTTACCGGTCTCAGTCAACATTGTGACATCTCGCAACGCGATAGGTCATGCTGTAAGTCAGGATGCATATTTCGCTCCTGTGTGGTGATGCCACTCTGCAGATCCTCAGCTCTGACCATCGGAGAATTTCAAGTTTTATCCACTTAACGGGATCGACAATGCAATTGTGTTACTGATGCATGCTCCTTGCTGTTATGCAGGTATCGCTCACCTGGTCGGTGGGCGTTGGATCTCTGGGTACTACGGGTGCAGCCGGCGCTGCGTCAGGGGTCAATGACCCTATGGAACCGATTTGATGTGATAGATAATTTCCACGCTGGATTCAAATGCCGGCCCCTTAACTGCTGCTTGTAATTCCTTTTCCATATTTTGTTTCACCAGTGGCGTATGGTTGCCACATAATCGCCAGAATCATGCAACGGTAGCAGGTCCAATGAGACATCGCGCACAAGCGTCTAGTAGACGCCCACCCGGGGATCAGCGCCGTAGTTTTCGGCTGAATGAATCTAGTCTTTGCTGGCTGAAGTCACTAATAATAGTGATACGCTGGACTCTCATGATACTCACTAGTTGAGTAGTGTAATGATGGCTATCGTCCCAACGCTATTTCCTTTGTAAACATGGGCAATACAACTCCGGTATGGCGATATCCATCTGGCCATATCAATATTAATAATGAATACTGATATCATTTATCATTACCGTTTCAAAACATATCTGCACAGGCACTACTGCACAGGGAACCACCTGACTCGGCCGTGGCTAAACTCAATGGAGTAGCGCTCGGCCTGGAGACAGCCTGAGGCGTCAATTGCTCGAGGGCCGTGCGGATTGCGTCCCGTATCATGTTTGAGTGTCTGTTGAATGTTCTCGATCTCGTATTGTCAATGTAGATTGACATGGCCCATGCGGTATTGATGAAAAAAAAAAAAAAAAAAAAAAAAAAAAAAAAAAAAAAAAAAAAAAAAAAAAAAAAAAAAAAAAAAAAAGCGATCTTAAAGTTAGTATCAAAGTCAGTATGATGACAGTATTTTTGGTATGCAAATGTTCATGTCGCTAAAAAAAAATCAAACAAAAATAAAATAAAATAAAATAAAATAAAATAAAATAAAATAAAAAAGCAAAAGATATGAATAGAGGATACTCTAGTCAGGCACTCCCGGATAGCAATCTCGCTATTCAAGCCGAATTCAACGTCATAGCGTGGGGCATTCTCTCATCTATCCAATCATGCCGCTCAATGCCACTCGCCGCTTGGACCGCACCGGCGGCTAACCTTAGGCAGCACGGCCTCGTGCAATTCTCACCATTTTCGGGCATTTTGCCCCAGTTCCCACTCCGATGGCTGGCCATTGAGATGATGGCAGAAATATTCGTCCTATGCACATCGCCTTCTTATTGACAGAGAGGCCACCCAAGGCCCCAGTAGCTAACAAGTAGCTTTCAACAGTCCTACACCCTCCTTCAGTGCTTAATCATACAGTTCATGGATTCATCCAATGAAGTTTTCCATAATACCCTCCACGGGCGACAATAAGAAATCCAGCCCGAGTTCTGGCTAAATGCGCCTCGGCGGCATTTTCTACCGTTCAATGAAATATTATGTCGACTGTCTGACGGAGGGTTGCCACCAAGATCATTGTCTCTTTTGTCGTATTGGATGTCCTCCAGGCTCACCACGTCTCAAGGGGTCCGCCCGAAAGTTTAACCGCAAGCTCTAATCTAGGAAGGTCACCAAGCGTAGAAAGCCCGTCAGGAGACAGGTGAAAGTTAAAAACCATCAGTGCAACATGGGAGCGTCACAGACCACTTGTGGCTCGTTCCTAATTTCTAGAAATTCGAGCGTTCCCTAGGGAACTGGCTCAGGGGACACATGGGCTGGGGGAGGCCCACGGGCGATCTGCATTTATCGGGCTCTTTATCCAATAGGAGGTATACGGGCGTTTGGAGCAGTGCAACCTTTTCATAGTTCCGAATTATTTCGTCCATGGGTGCGCCAAGTCTTCAGTGCCAGAGAACTCCCTGGAGGGATGTTTTTTGACAGGAGCCCACCGACCGCTGAACTCCACAAGTTGAAGATATCCTTCTGATCGTTGCCTCTTGGATGGAGTAGCATTTACGAATCAATTGAGACCGATTGTGCCAAACTCCCAAAAAGAGAGGGTGCCTACTGTGGGCGAAACTGGGACATCGACAGGACGACAGAATTCTGCGAAATGAGTGAGACATTCAGGAAAAGTGGATGATTTCTTATTAAGTTATCCACCGGTCATGACGGATCGGACGGATACGATTGGCACGGCGATGAAGATGGATCCATTGGAAGGGAAATCCCCCACACGAACGGTGTAGCTTCTCATTTGCTCTCCCCACAAAATGGCGCACAGCAGCTTTTCTGTGGCCTCGGAAGGCGGCGTAGCCATGGTGCTTTTTTTTCTTTTCTCTGCTTTGTGTGGATCTCATTTGCTCGTCTAGTTTAGAAGGCAATAATTAGTGATTAAAAAAAGTCTTATTGTGATCATTGAGGCTTTTGACTATTTCGGGGGCAGATGATGCGGCGCCAACCGCCACCCCATCACTAAAGGTAGCCATGGCCTTGGATCCGGTTTAACCGTCAAAAACAATGAAGGGACTTTATCGAAGTCTCAAGACTTTGAACAACAGTTATTTATCCACTTAATCGAGGAAGCAAAAGTAAATAAGGCAGAATTAGAATTAAATCAAAATAAGATAAGAAATAGAATTTCTTTTTCTTTGCTGGCTCATTTTCCCTTTCGGGTTCTAATTGTTGGTTCTTTAAGGCCACAATTTCCTTCTGCCGATCCGGAGACAGTCACGAGGTCTGGGGTTGGATTCCACGTTCGCTCATTCCGAGACATACGCTGCGTACTTGTCTTACCTCCTGTTACCATTCTGTTACAATACGCACCGCTGAGTCAGCCAGGAAAATGACATCATTCGATCCTTTGTGATACAGATTCCGTCCATTTTAGGGGCAAAGAACTGTAAGTCAAAACCAAGGCAAAACGACATTTCCCCCAACACTCACCGGTAACCGTCACCCCTGCAGGAATTGCCGACGGCTTCTGTCTAAGAACATTATTAGTGCCTGTCACCTGACTGCATTATCAACATCAGCCAGAATCTCTTGGATCTGACTCTTCATCACCCCATGGATCTTGTTGGGATGGCATGAGAGGGATATAACGCCGACGGCACATCATGCTTCCATCATCAATCATCATGGTGACTTGATGGAAAAAAGCATCTCCTTATTTCCTCGACATATGGATGTCTCAATCATAACACGTTCCGTGACAAGGCTCCAGGGTATGATCATCGCTGAGGCAAGAATAGCCAGTTCCGCCGGTTGGTCTCCACTGATATACAGGACCTGTTCTCCATCGGGTCCCGAGATACTGACGGCGAGTACTATGTTATAAATACCTGAACCTCAGAGCATAATTTCCGAGCGTAGCGGATGTTACAGATTAGAAGATTTTAGCATATCCTATCTCTTGAATTTTTGCCTGTTTTGTGTTCGTATAGGTATATACGTAGCTCCAGGTTTTTTTTTTTTTTTTTTTTGTATCCTCAATTGGGAAGAGTAATTGCAGTGCAATGGCAAATTTAGCAGTATATAGGTAGCACTTTGGGTAATGTTAAATTGAATCGCATCGTCGAGAAACCTGTATTCTTGCGACAAAAGAATACAAACAGTTATCAGTAGAAACAGTAAAATGTTGGAATTAAGGGCGAACACGAAAGTATAGGCAAGGCGTCAGATAGCTTACCCAGGTAAGGAAGTCATCCCTTCACCCTGGCCCTATCATTGTATGCAACTAAAAGATGGTCTACGTAGGACCTACTTTTAGATCCCTATCGATTTTACTAGCGCGTCATGGTACATCAGATCCTGTGTGTGGTATGGGATGGAATGCGTGGACATTACCTGATCCACTGTATCCTCGGATATACCCTCCCCGACCAGAACCGTACTATTCTTGTAAGAGTGAACCATTTCCTATTCTTTGAATTGTTTATCTGGTTTTATTTCATTTGCAATATTTCATGTCCATCATTCTCTTATTTTCATTGTATCTTTTACCGCTTTTCATTTCATTATTGCCTGACTTTTAATTTAGTTGTGATCGTTTTCTACCTCAATTTGGTAAGTGAATGCGGGATGCAGGAGCTCTCCCCTTAGCTTTTCAGCTTTTTTTTGCTTGTCTGTTGGAAGTAACAAAAAAACAACTTAAAAGATGTTAAATTGCTTTTAGTTCAATTCACAGTGGTAACGGGAGGTACAATACCCGATAAGCGGAAAATGGAAATGACCATACCGGTACCACCGATCACCCCCGTGACTAAAAGCGTGGGGCAGACCGGTTTGGCTCTGGCCCTGTCATGGCCCATGCTCCCCTGCAACCGACGGTGCACTAATGCCGGAGGACCCACACTAACTTCAATGATTGGGGAAAGAATTCTGACTAATTCAACTCGGGGCGCCTGCTGTTTCGTGGGTTATCCCGCAACAGTCACTGGGGTAAGGAGATGGAAGTTAGTTCTGTGGCAGAGTTACGAGCATCTGTCACCTTTTTTTCTTTTTTCTTTTATTATTATTATTATTTTATTATTATTTTTTTTTTTTTTTAAATTACCTCCAAGCAATCACAGCCTGCATATTAACCAAAAGGTTCTGGAGCAACTGCTGACGAGGGATTATCTCCTTCCTGCCTTCTCGTGCGACCACTCGCACTGCTTTCTTGTAATTTTTCTAATTATTGACTTTTTGGGACTTTTTTTCTTATTTTCTTTCTGTTTCTTTTCATTTTTTCATTATTATCGATTATTATTATCATTACTATTATTTTATTATTTTATTAGTTGATTAGTTTCTTGGGTCTTTTTTAGTGTCAAAGGACAATTGCGAACTAAAAGACAAACGAAACTAACCTCCAATTAGCAGGTCAATCAAGTCATAACTTATGTACTCCGACCATATTACTTTACTTTACTTTACCACTTGAACTTATTACTGCTACAACTTTACATCTCTCTCTTTCTCTCTCTTTTCTTCCACCTTCACCTTCTTACCCTTTTCACCCCACCATCCTCTACCTCTCTCTCCCCCTTTCCTTCCATCTTTCTCTCCCTTTCTTTGAACCATTGTTTTCCTTCCCCCCCCCCCCCCCCCCCCACATCTCCCCGTTCGTATGCTTATCAGCAATTGACTCGCCATTCCTATCAATTCGGTTATCTCCGGCGTCTCTATCCGATCAATTCCCAGTAGACACTTGCATAACCATATTCTGTGCTGTTTCTTCTTTTGGTATATTCCAACGCCATATTACGGTCTGGAACAACCGACAGTGAATGAAGTCACCTTGTGTCATTTGCTCTGGCCCATTTCTGTGAGTTAACTTCCGTGGTTCTTTCCTGGGTCCCAAGAACCTTAACCCCTGCTGATTATGGGTGCGCTCAGAAGTTCAGTTCCCCAGGAACCACATTGCCACAGCCCATCGACCTCGTGGTATTTGACATTCCACTTCGTCAACTTCCATTATTCTCTTTGACCGAATCATCCAAAAAGATTTTTGGGCATTTTATCGCTCCTTAATTATTTTTTTGATCTATTCTTTTTTTCTTTTTGGAAATTAGATCCTTCGCATCGATTTCAAGTCTCACGCGACTAATTGTTTGATTTGGTTGGTCTTTCCTCCACGCTTATCTCCCCTCTGCCCTGGTACGGATCCTCCCAATGGAAAAGAGGCGGAAACTCAGCAGAGTTGCTCCCACGGTTATCATTCCTTTTCAGTCGTATGTTTGAAGCTAATTCCTCCAAGCAACGAAAGCAGTCAATGTTTGGCGTCAGCGCTCGTTCGCAGTGACCTTGTTTGCCGCATTCCCGCCAGTCACGTTCGCCTTATCCTCCTCGCCTGTACATATATCAAAGGATCGCTTACGTCGCAAAGAATTCCAACAATTTAGGAAGCTAGTGTCCACACTAGTCTTATAAAGTGCGAAAGATTCAAAGGATGTTAATAGACGCGATGGTGGGTCAGGACCATGCCACCAGCCCCAAGACAGAAGATCTAGCAAGCATTAGTGAGGTTCCCGGAGATATGTCTGGTGAGTTCTGGCCTTCGTAGTTGCGGGGTACATTCTCTTCGATTCCTGACCGGGCATTATCAGCACCAGCTTCGAAGGAGAGTTCGAAGAAGGCCGAGACCAACGGTCAAACTAGCGCCAACAACAACATCCCTCCTCCCAAAACTGATAAGCCTCGGCCGCATGTCTGTACTACTTGCGGTCGATCCTTTGCTCGGTTGGAGCATCTCAAACGACATGAGCGCTCGCATACTAAGGAAAAGCCATTTGAATGCCCAGATTGTACGCGGTGTTTTGCTCGCCGGGATCTTCTCTTGAGACATCAGCAGAAGTTACATATGACAACTACCCCTTCATCGCGGCCCAGAAATGCTCGGCGGGAAAGCACAGGTGCTGCTGGCACCGGGACGAATCGTGTGCGTAAGAATTCCATCGTTAATACCTCTAGCAACATGCGTCCTCGCGCCAACACCATTAGCCACATTGACGGTGCTTCACTGGGATTGCCGAATGCTACCAATGCGCCACCGGCGCCGGCCAGCCACGGTCATACTTATCATCCCAGTCTCAGCTCAGCACCGGTGGGGTCAAATCTCGACTATCGCGGGTTCAGCTCCGGCCACCCCCCGGTCAATGGATTGACCAAATTGGAAACCCACGGGTTACCCATGGATCTTTCGGGTGGACTGCGCACCGCTCCGGTTTATGGCAGTTTTGACGTCAGTTTGACTGACATGTTTATGGGTCATGGGAGTACTATTAATCCTGCTCAGCTGCACTTTGGTGGCTCCCCACAGACGTATGGAAATGATTCGCCTTCTTCTCCTTACACTCAGGGTGCCCAACAGATGCCGCCGACGGATCCCATGATGGAGGATGACTGCGGCTTTGATTGGATGAATGCTGGATTCGATCCATCTATGCAGATGGGGAAAGGTAGTGAGTCTGTAATTGATGAGTCCTCCCCTTCAGCAATGAGCACTGGCAGCCAAAGTGGTATCAGTGAAGCTGTAATGGACGGGGGCCATCGTTACTCGGTGTCATCCGCCAGCTGGCACAACCCATTTCCCCCCCATAGTGGACCGGCGTCCAGTCACTTCATCGACTACGCTTCCCCCGTTTTTAACGATGTAGGCATCCCCCCGGAAACGGTCTCGCCGAAGTCTCTCATGGCGCAGAACCCGTTTGCTGAAACTTATGCCACCCCTCCATCTATGACCTCGGTGGGCCAGCCCATGCTAGGAGGACATTCGCAGAGTATGTTTTCATCCTCTATGGCAACAAACGGAGACTCTCCTAATCCTTTCAACCTTCCTTTCGCGAATAGTGCCCTACGAACTCACCATTCCTCAAGCTCAACCGATACCTTTACAGACTCCACAAGACAGGCTTTACTAGTTAGCATGACGCAACCCACCGGCTTCAACCACCGCAAGTATTCCCAGCCAGCCAGTGGTCTGCTACAATACCGTGACCTCTTCTCTCGTTCTTCCAGCTTCAACAGCACCAGCCCTTTGCCCAGCACCTCCGACATGCAGCGTTACATTTCCGCCTATATCACCTATTTCCATCCACATATGCCTTTCCTCCATATCCCCACGCTCGATTTCCAAGCCCCTGAATATACAAACAACCTGCGAACCCCTAGTGGCCATCTTAACCTGAGTTCTACCGGTATAGCCGGCGGTGGTGGCTGTTTGATCCTTTCTATGGCCGCCATTGGTGCACTCTACGAGTTCGATACCACAGCCTCCCGAGATTTGTTCGAAGCTGCCAAGAAGATGATTCAGCTATACCTTGAGGAGCGCCGTAAAGTAGACATGTCTGCCGCCCTCAGCCGCTCTAACCCCATCCGCGACAATACCGTTCACAACACACCACTTTGGTTGGTCCAAGCAATGCTATTGAATGTCATCTACGGTCATACCTGTGGCGACAAGACCTCAGCCGATATTGCTAGCACCCACTGTGCGGCGTTAGTGAGCCTTGCCCGAGCGGCCGAGTTAACGCATCATATAGATGCAAAGGACCTGCCTCAGGACTATTTGAACGTAGAATCCAGCAACGATGTTCGCAGAAATACGAGTATCTCTGACAGTGAAACTTGGGGCTCGTCCATTAGCCCACCCAAAGAACGGAAAGACTGGCTAGATTGGAAGGCCGTCGAAGAACGGAAACGTACACTTTACGCGATATTTGCCCTTTCATGTTTCTTGGTATCAGCTTACAATCATGCACCCGCCCTGACAAACTCAGAGATTCGCCTTGACCTGCCGTGTGAGGAGGATCTCTGGGCCGCTGAATCGCCTCAGGCTTGGAGGAAGATGGGTGGCCATCTAGCTGCTGAGAGTGGTCTGTCTTTCCATCTAGCTTTAACTTCGCTCTTGACTGCTAGTCAGCGAGAACAAAACCAAGCGCACACCCCTACCAGCAACACTCCCTCTGAAGAAATTCCCAGCGGTGATCTGAAGCCGAGCACATTCGGTTGTCTAGTACTAATTTACGCGCTTCACAACTACATCTGGGAAACACGTCAACGGCACATGGGCCGACAATGGACTTTACGGGAGACAGACGCTATGCAAGCACATATTGAGCCCGCTCTGAGAGCGTGGCAGGCGGCGTGGGCAAGTAATCCTGTTCACAGCTTGGAGCGGCCGAACCCGTTCGGAGCCGGTCCACTTTCAGCAGACAGCATACCTTTGTTGGATCTAGCCTATGTGCGCTTGTTTGTAAATTTGGGTCGCTGCAAAGAAGCCTTCTGGCAAAGAGATTGGAATGCTATGGCGGATGAACTCGCACGAGGGATGGATGTAGTCAATCCTGCAGATGACATACCCTTGGATCTTCTAGATCCCTCAATCACGGATAGCTCCTGCCAGGTGGACAATCGCCGGGATTTTGTGACTGATCTGGGGGTGTCGGGGCTAGCCATATCGAAGACTCCTACGCAGGAACAGCCGATGCAAACATTAATGGGTGTACACCGTCTCGGGCAGTCGAAACGTGAGAGACATCTACGGAAGGCAGCATTTTATGCTGCAGACTCAATTTCCATGTCGGACCATCTTGGGAATACTTTCGCGGAATTTACGTCAAGAGATCTACCAATACAATGTGCAATTTGTACGTTCGATTGCTCACAAGTACTCGCCGAATGGGTTACTACCGTTCAGGAACGAGTGGGACCTTACTTAGGGCTATTAGGACGTGACGATGTGGACTTGGCTCATGCTTCGAAAGTCATGTTGCTGGAAGAGGAAGACTGCAAGCTACTGGAGAAGATCAATGAGATACTCGCCAGCATTGAAGGCAAAATGCAAGCAGGGGCACAAATCGGGGCAGCTGTATCTACTATGTCTGTCTTACAGCGGCTGCCTAGCGTCGTGGAGGGTGGTTATGGCTGTAAGATACTGATTGCCACAGCAAGTCTCCTGGACAGGGCTGCTGTTTGGCCAGGTGAGTGTTACTATTTTCTATAGAAGCCAAATTATGCAGGTTGACTAATTGACTTCCAGTTACGAAGCTCATGGCCCGATCCCTCGAAGCGCAAGCGATGCGATTAAAAGAGCGTGCCGAAAATTCAGCGATGAGATCAGATTAAATGGCTGCACTCAACCATGTTCACCCTTCTTTGTCACTACTTGCTGCCGAGGTTCCACAACTTTTGATAGGGTTACGTGGCCTCCGACTTTAATCACCTCTTCACCTTGCCAATTGTTTGTGCGGGAGCTGGTGGCTTCGTGCTGCTTAGACGGAAAAGAGAAAAAAAAGGCAAAAGGAAAAAAGAAAAAAAGACTCATGTGATCGTCTAGCATTCCAACTGTTGATTCTGTTACACTAGCTCTTGAGTTCCAATTCGCGGTTTACTATCCGGGGGGCATTTCATGCATGTTTTAGTTTATGACGCATACTTTATCGGTGTCTTACAGTGGTCAGCCTTATTCTTTGTGCTTGTTTTTATACTTTTTTGGAGTTAATTGTTCGAGGGGTTCGTCTTATGTCTATTATTTCCTTTTTATTATTATTTCTTTCAATGCCTGCGATACACGCTGTTATGACAATACGAACAAGCAGGATGATGTCCGGGAATATTCTACGAGGTTGTCGTGCATCACCTATGACCGGCTACTCGGGTTGTACACCGGTTTTGTGTGACATTGTGGATCAGCGATTACGCTCTACGACGTCCCAATTCTTGTTTTCGTTCCCGTGTGACAATGCTTGACTCGGACGATCCTGCATTCGCTTTACTGTGTGATGCGAGTGAAAGGTCTATGTGGAACGTTGCCATGTTTTGACTGCTTTGCCCCTACTGGCTGTGACGATCAAACCTCTTCTTCTACATCCCGAACCCTTATTCAATCGAGGATTGACCCCACGACTGATCGACGGGTCAATCCGATGAAAATTTGATGGATTCAGATATTCACGATACCCAGACCATGTTTCGATGAGATGATTTCACGGCATGAAACAAAAAAAAAAAAAAAAAAAAAAATCAACGCCCTGGCGTGCTGGAAAATGCCTTGGTATATTCCACCCATCTTTGTGTGCATATAGCGATACATGATGTATATATTTGAATCCATGGAGTTTGCATTTGCTCGTTCAAGTCTTTAATAAACTAGTGTTCTCGTCCTTTGTATATTCGAATTATAGTCGGTCTGCGGACGTATAGTTCCTGAAGTACGTAGCTGTATACTAGTATATGCTGATACAGGTTAACCAATGGTGTTATATCATAATCATAGCTCAATTCAACGACTCAAATCATATATCTACAGAATATCCAACCAAAATAAAGCATATACTTTTTCTTTTCATCTTAAATAAGTAAAAGAAAGAGAAAAAAAACAACCTCAAAATCTAATCTATACAATAAGTCTCTCAAACGAGTACTTCCCAGCAGCCTTGCGACGCAAATATCCAATCTCACGATTACTCCTAGACTTAACCTCACCCGTTGACTTCTTGACCTTCGTCTTGCTGACTTCCATCTGGGCCGCCTTAAGCGACAACGGGAGCATCTTGCCACTTGCATCGCCCTCGAATCCGTCCTCCTCGGCCGACCGGAAGACCATAAGCTCTGCACCGTTGAGCTTCTCGAGATGAATGAGAGCCGAGGCTGGTTCTTCTGCGTCCTTGGGGTTGGGGGGTTGGGCCCCGGAATTTGAGACGCTGTCTGTGTAGCGGATGTATTCGCGGAGGACGCCCTTGAGGTAGGTGGCTTCTTCGACTCCGGCCAGGGCGGCGGAGATTTCAGATTTCATGTCTGCTATCAAGTCCATTTCGCGCGTGGTGGCGTCATCGGAGGCGGCGGAGATCCAGCCGGAGGGACCGATGGCGTCGACGGAGACGTTGAGGAGGTCGGTGATTGTGTTCAGGGAGAGAGAGGGGGTGGTCTGGTCTGGACAGATCGGGGTGGGAGGGTTTTCGGTGAAACGGGAGGCGTAGCCGCCTGTCGCGAGGGAGAGACGGAGATGGTGGACCATGGCGATGATTTCGGTGCGGGTGAGAGTGGAGCGGATGGCGGTTGTGATCGTTGGGAGAGTGTGCGTGTGGATCTCCCGGAGAGTGGTGTTCAGGCCGCGGAAGATGTCCTGGATCGTGGCTTCGGCTGTTGGTTCGCTGATCTCTTCTTGTGCCGAGCCTGATGTGATGGCCTGCGTAGTTTCTTCGAGAGACGCGGAGCGAGACCGGGCCATGTTGAGGAAGAACCTGAGTGCGTAGGCGAGCTCGTCGCTGTTGAAGAAGATGGGGCCCCGGAGGACGTTAATGAGGCGCTTCAGGGTCGCGTCAGAGTCGATGAGGGCCTGGGTGAAGGATCCTGTTGGCAGGGAGGGCAGGATACGGGGCTTGAAGGACCGGCGCAAAGAGATCTCAACGTTGTCCAGGGATAATTGACCCAGCTTGATGAGCCATTGGCATGTCTGCTCGGGCCAGAAGTCAACGGATAATTTGGTAGGGGATGAAGCAGACAGATCCTTGTTTGCGACATCCTTCAGGGAGAAAATAAGTGACAGCAAGAATAAGGTGACTTCCGGGTTAATGAATTTCTTCGACTTGAGTTCCCCAAGGTTGTTGACTTTGTGGTATGCTAGGACGGCGCGATCGAAAGCATCGCCACTCTTGGTCTTAACCGCTTCGCGCAAGGCGTTGACCAAGGTGTTCCATTCGTTGACTTTTTCTTCAGACGTAAGACCGAGCGATGTCGATTGGTCGGTGCGAGGCTTCTTCGCGACAACATCCCAGTGAGAGGCAGATGATCCGATACCGCGTCCGATCGCGTCTATCAACAGGCTGTCCCGCGAGCGTTTCAGCGATGAACCCGCGGCATTAGATGGGCTCAAATCAAAAGCGACAAGGGTGTTCTCCTTCGTCGCTACTGCAATCCCAAGCTTCGCATAGTACCCGATAAACGTTGTCCGTGCCTTGGGGCTCTTGCTTCCGGGGATATCGTCAAGCGCAATGCTGCGCTGAATGGACTTGTATTGTGTGTCGAACAAGGCAACAATGGACTTGCCAGCGGCAATAACCGACTGTGGCGAGATGCGCATCAGCGAAGAGAAATCCTCGTCCTCCAGGATAAATTGTGCAGTCACAGTCGGCTGGTACTGCGAAAGATCAAAGTTGACGAAGCCCTTGGTGAAAGACAAATTCAGTCCTGCAGATCCGGTGTGGAAATCCCATTCCAGGTCCTGGCCGGCGAAGGTCTGCTGCTCGCCAATGTCCGGGATGCTCATGGTCATAAGATGTTGCAGCTTCTGGTTCTCGTCAAGAAGACGACTCTGGGAAGCGATCTTGGCTGGGACAGAAAACATGTGAACTTTGACATCACTCAACTTGATCTCTTCGGACCCGGTGGGTTGCGACACAAGCAGCAAAACGGACGGCTCATCGACATTAGAGTCAACCAAATCCCCCAAAGCCAACGCCGTAAGGTCCTGTCTTCTTTTCAGCAGGGACTTCTTGGCGTCATCAAAATCGAGTAAGAAGCAGGCCTTAACAGCATGAGTCGAGGCGGTCTTCGCGACTTCACTGTGTTGGATGCTCCAGCGCTGTTCGTCTAAATTTGCTGCCAGTCTGCGGACATTTCCATCTTGGTGTACCGTCAAGATATCGAACGGGTTCGTTTCGTCCTCCCCGATAGGAAGAATACCGATGAAGGCCGTTGGGGAACTTGAATCGACGGAGAAAGACGACGATGAAATGGAGGGCGCGCCGGAGCCGATTTCGCTGCTTTCTTCGGTGAAGCATTTGATCTCCTTCTGTGGGCTGACTGCGACGTAGGTCTGTCTTTTCACGACCGATTTACTCGAGAGCTTTCTGCGCACGGAGCATGGCTGGCAAGAGAAGGAGGATTGCGGCGGAACAGCATAGGAGGTCACTAGCTTAGGGGTTTGAATCTGTTGTCGAAAGCGCTTAGCAAGGGATATTCTGGGCTATAGAGCGTGATTCTGTGCGTACATTATAAATGTTGACAGCCTCTCCATCGACAGCACAAGCGACCTCATAACGTTTACGCTTCTTGAGCTCATTTTTTGACAAACTATAAACTTCGCCGATATGTGTCTTGCCCTTCGACGCATGCAAAGGGCGGGGCAATTGAGCCAAAACGGACGGCGGTTGCAAATCCATTGCTGCGAGAGTTCACTTTGAATTTAGAAAGGAAAGCGCGACCGTTGCCGCTGAATTACTGGGCAATGAATAGTGTCTTGCAAAAAAGCATTTTGATGCATCCTGAAAAATTTCCGGACCGATAATGTTCCGGCGTGCCATAGACTAACCTAGACGGGGCTAGCGCAGATATCCCGTAATGAAGTACAGTAAAATGACGTACGGCAGACTGATTGGCTGCGCGGGCGCAAATTACTGAAGACGCGCTTCTTCGCGTTCGTTTGGTGCCTCCGATTCCTCCCCATTAATTCCCCTATCGCAAAAAAAAAAAAAAAAAAAGAAAACCAATCCACTCCCATTCCCCCCATTGTTCCACCTATATATCAATATAAAACATTGATCGGGTTCTAGGCTTGAAGCTGGGTTCCTATCTTTCATTTCTATTCCATGTACACATATTCAATTTACTGAACCGCTGTCGGGCATTGAGCATTGGCTCATCTTAAAGGCGCGTCCTTATGATCTATGGCTATGGGACAAGAAGGGCAACGAGCGATTCACCCATTCTTTCGAAAAGGTGAATCTCTCTGCTCAATGCTTCCCACAGCGATACTCATATTCTCCAGATATAGGGGCACCGTTAAATACAATTCCTCAAAGCATCTCCGAAGACAACATACTTCCACATAATCTCCTCCACATTGACAATGCGAACAGTCTGCTAAACCCATCGCCCGACCATTATATTTCCCCTTACCCTGCATGCAATGGTACACCTTCACAGACAGATACTCCCGTTGTTATGCTCGATCATGATCCTAATACATCCCGAAGGAAGCGGCGGAAGACTGAAAAGTCCCACGACAGTGGCCAAACTGAGGGCTCTATAACGAATTATATACCACCAATTGTCTCCCAATCCACCGCTCAGGCTGAGAATATCGTGGATGGTCATGCTGAAAATGGCGATGTCGAGGTACAAGGACCTGATGGTAGCGCAGACCCCTCAACGCCATCGCCTGAAGTCACAACTCCCCCGGACACCATCCATGACCCTATGCCGAACAAGACGCCGCAAAGAAGATCCTCAAGGCAGAAAACAATCAAACTTAACTCCAACGGCAAACTTCTGAGTTCTCCCGTTGCAGTGAAGCCGGAAGAACCGAAGAAAAAGAGCGATAAGAAGCGTGGTAGACCACCCAAAAAAGATAACATCGATAAGAGCAAGGTGGTTATCTTCAAATACAACAGCAAAGATGACACCAGACAAAGTTATGGAGAAATGATTGATGACATCTTGAACGGCCGAAAAAGGCACATACCCTCGGTGAAACATCGTCCACCAATTCGTTCCACAGCCAAAACAGATGGACCTCCGAAACCTACGCATCCATTCTTCCTGAAAAAGTCCACATCCAAAACGGACCCACCACAGGCCCAATGTACCAGCCAGCCCTCTGCGGCTGTGGATCAGGGGCAAGAAGCCAAAATAGCGCAATTGCCATCTGACAAACGGTCAATTGCAAGGCCAAGCACAACTACTTCGATCCCGTTTACATCCTTCAAGCAGCGCAACTCCAAGTTTCCCGATCCCATTCACCCTGTATGGCCTCCACAAAACTTCGTCCATGTTCGCGGTCTACAGGCAGAACCAGCTTTGCCAGAGAGCGATACACGGTCTTCTTTGGAGTTAGACAGGAAGAAGGCCAAAATGGCCGCTATTAGTATACACGATAAAGAAAGTGTGCTTTCGCCAGAAATGCAAGGGTTATATCAGAAGGATCATCAAGTCCTACGGATACCCGAAAGGCATGTGGCCAGCGGGTACATTCTACAGCGAGCGATCGCCGAACAGTTATCCCAGTCTACTTTATCCACCCCAGACAGCTGTATCCTTAGCGATAATTGCCACCCGGCTATTTTCCAGCTCTATCACTCTATACCGAACTCCTTGACTGCTTTCGACCGCGGGGATTTCGAGAGTTGTCTGTGGACACAAAAGTATGCCCCTAACTCGGCCACACGGGTCCTCCAAGCGACCAAGGAAGCCTCGATGCTACGGGACTGGCTGAGGTTCCTTACGGTATCTGCGGTCGATACAGGCAAGCCTTCCAAGGATGGCGAGTCGAAGCGCAATTCGGACAAGAAGAAACGCAAGAAGCGAAGGAAAACAGAAAACCTGGATGGTTTCATTGTTTCTAGTGCGGATGAAGCGTCTGAGATGGATGCGGTAGGAGATTCAGATGAGGACGAGCTAGCCGGCGATGTAACGGTATCATCTAAAAGAACAGTTATTCGGTCTGGAGACATGTCTTTGGAGAAGGGCCGTGTATCCAATGCTATCCTCTTGAGCGGCCCGTCTGGGTGTGGAAAGACTGCGTCTATCTATGCGGTTGCGAAAGAGCTTGATTTCGAGGTGTTTGAGCTTAATCCAGGAACCCGCCGCAGTGCACGGGACATTGTGGAGCGCGTCGGTGATATGACTCGCAATCATTTAGTGCATAATGTGAATGGCCTCGACGAGAAGTCAAGCCGTCAATCCTCCGAGGCTAACTCAATCGACCCTGAAGCTGAGGACCCCAAGCAGAACAAACTAATGGGTTTTTTCGGTTCGGCATCAGCCAAAACTACGCAAGCCAGTAAACCAAAGGATAAAATCTCTGAACAGACAGAACAGCAAAGAGGCCGGAGCCAGAAACAGTCTTTTATCTTGCTCGAGGAAGCGGATCTTCTTTTTGAGGAAGACAAACAGTTCTGGTCCGGAGTTCTGACGCTTATCCAGCAATCGAAGCGCCCAATCATCATAACTTGCAGCGACGAAAGCTTGATACCTGTCGACGATATATCCTTCCATGCCATTCTTCGATATCGACCCCCGCCTCAACATTTGGTGGTAGACTACTGTCTACTGCTAGCTGCAAATGAGGGCCACATGTTGAAACGCGAGGCTATCGACGACCTTTATGTGAGCACCGGAAGGGACTTTCGGCGCACAATTACGGAGTTGAACTTCTGGTGCCAGATCGCAATCGGCAGTGAAAAGTCTGGTCTCGATTGGATGATTGATAGATGGCCACGAGGAGCCGATCTCGATGAAGAGGGAAATCCACTCCGCGTAATCAGCATGAATTCATATGAACCTTTCATGGGCTGGTTTTCTCGTGACATGCTGATGATTGACAATCTGGACAGCGAAATAGAGGCACAACGGGAAACATTCTCGTGGTGGGACCTTGGTCTGCAGGATGCGGAAAGGATGACGGATCCAATGAGCGAGACACACTGGGTCCCGGCTACAACCAATCTAGAACGGCTTGATAGGTTACAGACCCAGGCGGACCTCATGGACATGAGAAGCGTTCTCGACATCCTAAGTTTTGACTGTTCGCTTGATCTCAAAATGGTAGGTTTGGACTATCATCCCTTACTGTTAGCCTTGATTAACTTTAGTAGGATTCTATGGATACGTCCGTCTCTCCAATGCCGGGGAAGCGGAAACCGAACTATATTGAGGGCTATCCACTGTTGGACACAGAGCTCATGCCCAACCACTCGTCGCTGTCCATAGATATAGCGACGACTTTTGAGGTTCTCATAGAAAAATCATTCCGACCATGTCAAAAGGAAAACCACGAATCCTGGCAAGCTGCAAAGGTCCTGGCCAGCGTTACCAAGCCTAAACCCGCGATATCAGCATCGGTAGAGTTTGCGCGAGCCTTTGCACCCGTAATGAAAGCAAGTGACGTATTCCCTCTGCCAACAGGACGGTTGTGCCCATCGTTCGAGAACGGTCTCCGGCCCATTACCGAGGATCTGGGTCCGTACGTACGTGCTATTATGGCATTCGACCTTCGCCTTGAGCAGTATCGGCTGCAGTTAAGTGGGCTGCTCTCCGAGAACGGACAGGGCACGAAGCGGATACGAACGACTAGAGCAAGTCGGGCTGCCCTTGAGGGGGGCAGCAAGACCGAAACCCGGAAAGAGCGGTGGTTTCCCTCCGATACCAATCCTACGCTCATTCTAGCCACCGGCAACAGGGAATGGCAGGATTTGCTGGTCCAGAATGGTTATTTTACTGTGAATGCAATTCAAGAGCCTATTCAGGAATGCAGTGATCCTACATCAGAGGGCTCCGGTGCGGGTGAGATATGATATACGGTACAGATACCCCAAGGGAGATATATGATTTTTTTTCTCTATCCTTATGATGACTGTTATCTTTTAAACGGAGTAATATTTCCGGATGCTATGGATTATGTATAGTAAATAGATATGTGAACAACATCTAGTAGCAGATATATGATTAAATGACCCAAAGTTGCCTAGCGTTGTGTATGATCCGAAGTGGAGCATCGACCAAAGAGCTTCTCCGCCTCTCCTCACTTGCTCCAGAAACACTTTTTTCAACTTGTGTCAATTCCAAAGGGGAAAGCAGGACTTTTTCACCCTTTTTACTGATGTCGTGTTGATACATCAATTAGCTTTTGGTCTCATCATTTTTTTCTTTTGGTCATTTGCATATGTGCAGCTTTTCTTGATTTGAATTTCGTTGCAGTGTTGTCTTGTTGGTTCTTGTTCGGAAGCCCCGTCACATCACATCATCAGCTTATCTCCCGCGCCGACCAAACTCCGCTCCATTAACCGTTCGATCAACACCTCTTGTCGCTGACACACCTCCTTAAATTACCCTTTCCCCCCTCCATGTCCTTATTTGGCACATCTCCCGAGGATTCCTCGGCAAGTAATTCAGCGCAGAAATCCAAGTCGTCCCTCTTCGCCGACGAATTCGGAGGGAACAATGCCAACCCGGGCTCTTCTCTGTTCGCTGACGACGACGGTTTGGGCTCCGGCTCACCATGGAACAACAACACCAATAAGAGAGCTGCCAGACATAAACTTGTGAAAACCTTGCTGTCGGACTCAGAGGTCCCGGAGAGTTACGTCGATGCCTACGACTTAATCCTCAGTGCAGGTGACCGCGTCGGGGCAGGGATCGGCCTGACCTCCGTCAGGGAGATACTTTCCGGTAGCGGGATCAGTGCCTCCGATCAGGCCAAAATACTCAATCTCGTAATTTCGGGGGACATTGATAGCGCAAACGGCCTAGGACGGGGCGAGTTCAATGTGCTCCTGGCACTCGTAGGCTTGGCGCAAGAAGGGGAAGACCTTACATTGGACGCCGTAGATGATCGGCGCATGAGTGAGTACTTCACAATGTCACCATAAGGGCTCTATGTATCTAATGGATATTATTGCAGAACTGCCATCGCCGAAGAGCTCGTATCTGAATACCTTGCGCGCCAAGCAAGAGTCCGGTACCCCGATCCCGTCGCAAGAGCGACCGACCACTCCCCCTCGCCCGGCATCCCCCCTGCAAGAGCCAAATTCAACCCACTCGCGACAGTCCCGACGAAATTCATTGCCGGGCTACGAGGAAGATCCATGGGGCAGTCCACAGCTCCACCGTGGTCATGCTCACGCGCAACTCGAATCCGACCACCCTGTATTAAATGGTTATGGGAGCGTGCGGTCGGCTACCAACGCCTGGTCTGGTCGAGCTGGTGAAGACAATAATCCGACGGAAGGTTCAAACAACAGTCGTGCGAATGGCCAAGCGGATAACGTGCCTTCACAAGGCTCGGGCTTCGGATGGGGGGAATCTGGATTCGGTAATACCCCCAGTGACGGCGGGCTTGGAGGGCAAGCTCGAACTGGTCTCGGTGGTTTTGGCTCTTCTGGTAGCGACAATGGTGAATCTAATCCTCGTCGACGGTCACTGGGGATTGGCAGAGTCACCAGTCCGCAATTAGAGGAAGTGGTGACAGTAACACTACTCCCGGAAAAGGAAGGGATGTTCATGTTCCAACATCGGAACTATGAGGTGAAGTCAGCGCGTAGAGGGAGCACAGTGGTACGGCGATACAGTGATTTTGTCTGGTTGCTGGATTGCCTCCACAAACGGTATCCCTTCCGACAACTTCCTCTTCTCCCACCGAAGAGACTTTCAGGTACGTCGAGGCAAAAGCTTGGTAGAATAAGCTTACTCACCTTTTTCCGCAACTCTAAGTCAATGGCACTCACCTTTCAGCGGATTCCAATGCTTTTCTCGAAAAACGTCGTCGTGGACTCGTACGATTTACCAACGCCCTCATCCGGCATCCGGTCCTCAGCCAGGAGCAGCTCGTAATCATGTTCTTAACTGTGCCTACTGTATGTGCAAGTAACAGTCGCATGCACTCCATCTATACATGGTACTAACATCGCGCCAGGAGCTTTCGGTTTGGCGTAAACAGGCCACGATCTCGGTGCAGGACGAATTTACCAGCCGTGCGCTTCCCCCAGATCTGGAGGATTCGCTACCGTCTACCCTTACAGATACCTTCGAGACGGTCCGAAGCGGTGTCAAAAGATCTGCGGAAATCTACATCAATCTGTGCACCTTGCTAGAGCGGTTGGCCAAACGCAACGAGGGTCTGGCTGCCGATCATCTACGGTTTTCGCTTGCCCTCCAATCGCTCACGGAGGTTACCCGAGACACATACGCCATCGACACTAACGACGTTCCCTTACTCAATGAAGGCATTAGAGCTACGGCCAACCACCTCTCGGCCAGCCAGAGCTTGTTAGAGGACGAAGCAAGAGCATGGGAGCAAGGCGTGTTGGAGGACCTGAAGCGCCAGCGAGACTGTCTGGTCAGTGTGCGCGAGATGTTCGATCGCCGAGACCGATACGCGCGGAATAACATCCCTCAATTAGAGCGGCGCATTGAGTATAATGAGAGGAGGCTCCAGGATATGAGGACTCGACCTCAAGGTACTGTTAAACCTGGGGAGATTGAGAAGGTCGAAGAGGCTATTATCAAGGTATGCAACGCTTTTCTTTTGTTTCTTTCCCCTCCCCTTTGTCTGGTAGAATCATCCAGTTACTTACATTTGTCATTGTCGATACTATAGGACAAGGAATCGATCGTAGAGCAGCACGCCCGTGGGGTGTTCATCAAGGAGTGTATCCGAGATGAAATAGTATATTTCCAGCAGAGTCAGTATCATATTAGCCGGCTCCACCAAGATTGGAGCCAGGAACGGGTAAAATATGCCGAGTTACAAGCGGACAATTGGCGGTCATTGAGTGACCAGGTCGAAGACATGCCTTTGGGTGACTGATGAGACAGTTTGGACTCTTGTTTTGTATTACGGCAAGCCTAAGGGCGGTCGTTTCGTTTTGTCTACTCATTATTCTTTAATGTGCCCGTGTCAATGTTGCTCTCTCTCTCTCTCTCTCTCTCTCTCTCTCTCTCTCTCTATATTTTATTTTCTAAATTCTTTTTGGCTCTCCTTGTGTCGCCTTGACCAATGATTGCACTAGGTTTTGCATTGGTTTTTAGCCTGGTCATCTTTGCAGCGCTTCTCAGAGAGGACTTTGTTGTTATTGTTTTATCAGAGGTCGGTGATACCTGTAACTGGGAAACGTGGTTGGGCTGGTCGTTGGTGAGCTGCATGGCGCATGGCTTGACTGTACTTGGCGATGTAATCTGACATATACCAAGACTGATGTGATTGATGTACTTCTCTGCCAAAACCTTAGACGGGGTCAGTTATGCTCCAGGCACCCGCATTGTGCATTGGTGGTGCTCGGCAAATCACTTCCGGCCATAGAAACGAAACACGAGTTGGCGGGCGTGACCGTGGATAAAACGGACCCACCGCGGAGTCGGTTCAACATTCGGCACCCAATGACAGCTGCTAGTAAGCACCCTTGGCAGCCTTGCAAGGCTGGGCACGGGAGCTTCCATTGTCTTTATTCATTTATTTTCAGCCCGGGTCTGAGAGAGACTCCGAGAGAAAGATAAGACTTTTTTTTTTTTTTTTTTTTTCAACGAGAGCGTGGGATGGAAAGAAAACCGAAATCAAAGCCACACTTCCTCCATTGGATCAATTTATAGTTGTACTATTGATTTTATTTCCTCCCTTTTACCCGAGATTATTTATTTAACGCTGCAACCAGGAAAAAGATACATCGCAGTACTAACCGACATAGATGTGGCCATGTGGTTGTCTCTCACAAGATGACGAGACCTTGCAGATCTATTGCAGTGGATAGGTAGGTTGACTATAGATCGCTGGACCTTCTTAGTCTGGAGTTTGGGTTCCATAATATACTACTTAGGTATACTTATTACTATACCGAGTCCCTACGGAGTTATGGTATCTTACCGGGGGAATGAATACCTTAAAGGCATTCAGCTATCAATGCGTACTCGTTCCGCGGAAATTACGCTATGCGTCATCAACTGTCTCATTGGCTTATACTGAGTGAGATATTACAAGAGGGACCAAAAAAATTGGACCTACGCAGCGTAAATAGCAAAATACAAAAAAAAAAAAAAAAAAAAAAAAAAGTTCCACAGTCCACGACACGGGTTAACAAAAAAAGGTCATTTTCTAGTGGAATGGAAATGGTCCGCCCGCCAAGCCCAAAAATTGTTCGTTCCGCGAAGAGAAAGAACTGGGTCCGTGACTATTTTCCCTTCTCTCAAATCATCGCATCTGATTTGCTTTTTTGTTCTTTTTAGACCGTCAACCATTTTTCGCCCCAGCAAAAAAAAAAAGGATCTTCTTGGGCTTTCCAGAACCGAACTAGTTAGACTTGGACCTTTTTTTACTGGTCTTCCCCGTACAGAGTTAGTGCCATCCACACAGTTTTCTTGTCGTACCTCATCTACTCCTCCCCCAGATCAAATCAATCGCCATCATGGTGGTCTTGGCTTGGGTCTCGGTCTTGGTCATTGTTTCTTGAATTTTCTCTCGTTCAGTTATATTTTATTTTTTTGTTTGCCCAGAGTCTTGTCCTTCCTCTCGTCATTTCTTGACTTCGCTTGTCTATTTCTTGTTTTCTCTTATTTTCTTTTTTCCCTTTTCTCTCTCTCTCTCTCTCTTCTTCTACATTCTCTCAGGGAAACTGAGACTGTAAGAAAGAGGGAATATCGGATTTCCATCTCGTTTTAGGTCTTCAGTCGAAGTTTCCCAATCAGGTAAGCATTCTTTTACTCTCAACCTTCCGTTTCAATCATTTTCTTTCCTTTCTCATTACTTGGCATTTCGGATCAACTTTACTTCCTTCTTTGCTTTCCGCCCCTTTCTCTTCTTGTTTTATTTTATTTTATTGTTTTCTTTTTTAATGTTTTCGAAAATTGAAATTTTTATTTATTAAAAAAAAAAAAAAAAAGCATAAAAATAAATTCTCCTACTGTTCATCGCATGGAGTTTATCAGCTAAGGAATTTTTTTTTTCTACACCCTTACAGGACAAACAGCAAGGGAAAAAGGCACAGCGAAAGGAGGGAAAGTAAAAAAGAAAAAAAGAAAAAAGAAGAAGCGTCCGCCCTTCCTTTTAGCCGCCTCATCCGTCATCGCTCGGACATAAACGCCCCTCCGCGAGTTATGCCGAGCGCCTCGGAATCGCCGACCCATTTACATTTGTTTACTTACCTCGCGATCCCGGTCGGAATATACTTGCGCCAGTTCCTTGTCTGCGCATTAATATAATATCATTTCAAGAAAGTCCGAAAGGTCCAGCGATAGACGGCCGAGGAACGCGGTCAGAAAGACGGTCGCGGTGACCGTCAGTCGTCACCATGGCGTGGGATCATTTGGATATCGATAAGCCTCATCTGGCGTACATGATTCTAGGGGGTTTTACAGGCTTGTTTATGCTTTGCTCCCTGTTCGTGAAGGAGAAGCTCTACATCGGTGAAGCCACAGTTGCTACTATCTGTGGTATCATATTCGGCCCTCATGCGGCCAATCTCTTCAATCCCCATGAGTGGGGGAATGTGGACAAAATTACCCTCGAATGTTCTCGCATCGTTCTGGTCGTCCAATGTTTTGCTGTCGGTGTCGAGTTGCCCAAGTCATACATGAACCGCCATTGGAAGTCTGTCTTCCTCTTGCTGGTGCCGGTCATGACGTGGGGTTGGCTGATTACCAGTTTGTTTATCTGGTGGCTAGTACCTCCCCTGAGCTGGCTCGAAAGTCTGGTGTGTTCCGCCTGTGTGACAGCTACCGATCCAGTGCTTGCGTCGTCAGTGGTAGGTAAAGGTAAATTCGCCAAACGTGTGCCCAAACATTTGCGAGACCTGCTGTCAGCGGAATCGGGTTGCAACGACGGCATGGCGTTCCCGTTCATTTACCTGGCCTTTTACATCTTGCGCTACCGCCCAGATGCGAACAAGGTGTCACTGCATTGGTTTTGCGTGACCATTCTGTACGAGTGTATCTTTGGCGCCTTTTACGGCTTCATGATTGGTTACGCCGCCCGTCATTCGATCAAATTCGCCGAACGCAAGGGTTTGATCGATCGTGAAAGTTTTTTGGTGTTCTACTTCGTACTCGCAGTCTTCTGCGCCGGATCGGGAAGTTTGTTAGGCATGGACGACCTTCTCATCGGTTTCTCAGCGGGTGTCGGTTTCAGTAACGACGGTTGGTTCACGGAGAAAACCGAGGAATCGCACGTGTCCAACGTCATCGACTTGTTACTGAACTTGGCTTACTTTGTTTACTTTGGCTCCATCGTTCCTTGGGAATACTACAACATGCCGGAGATTGGCCTGGTCCCTTGGAGGCTGGTCGTCATCGCCATCTTGGTCATCTTTTTCCGTCGAATACCCATCATGTTGATCTTGAAACCGATCATTCCGGACGTGAAAACCTGGCGTGAAGCCCTCTTCGCCGGTCATTTTGGCCCCATCGGTGTCGGCGCCATCTTTGCGGCCATCTTGGCTCGGGCGGAACTGGAAACGGATAGCACTCAACCGCTCCGGGAATCAGAGCTGCCACAAGCCGGTACAGCCGACTATTATATCGTGCAACTGATTTGGCCGATCACGACTTTCATGGTCATTTCCTCTATTTTGGTCCACGGTTCATCGATTGCCGTGTTCACCCTCGGAAAACGCATCAACACCCTGACGATCACATTGTCCTATACTCAGGCGAATGAGGAGGGACCTTCTTGGATGAACCGTTTGCCCCGTGTACAATCTCTGGCCAAGAGCTCCATGTCCTTCCGAAAGGCGGAAGATGTGGAGGAGTCTTCCAACGAACAGGAGTATCCTCCCGGCACTCTTCCTCCCATCGGTGTCCCAGGTAACTTCCTACGCCGGGTCCGTAACGACGACGCGGAATCGCCGAATGGCAGGACATCCAGTCGTAGGCCCCGGAGACGCCGTCATCACGCTAGCGCAGGCGGTCCTATCAGCCAGTCCGCAATTGCGCCCCAGCGGCCTTCCCAGCCAGAAGAAGAAAAAGAGGAATTAGAGCAACGGGATGCAATTGAACGTGAGGGCTCGCCGCCGTCTAAGGAACGTGATCGCTTCGGTTCTGTACCTGTCGTAGAAGCATATCTGGAAGGTCACCATATGGTTATTGAAGATGAAGAAGGAAATGTTCTCAAGACCGAAGATGTCAGCCATATATCGCCCGAGGAACGTCAACGTCACATTGAGGAACAGCGTGACAGGCTGTTGCGGGAGAAGTCCGGCGAGTTTGCCAAGTCCAGGAGCCAACCCCATGAAAAGACAGAAGGGGAGGAATTTGAAAAGGCTGCGGATGAGAAGGCTGGTCATCCTTTCGAAAAGGCACGCAAGCGCTTTGGTCAATGGATCGGGCTTAGTAAGGGCCGTGCGGAACCGACGGAGGAGGCCGCTGAAAGCCCTGCGGAGAAGAAGGATCAAACAACTTCGGATAAGAAACCTAAGGGTAAATCTCGCTCGGCTCACGCGTATCAATTCGGTAATACCATCATTGTTGAGGATGAGGATGGAGAGGTGATCAAGAAGTACTCCATTCCTTCCACGGACAAGCCAGAGACGAATGCACCTGTGCGACGTGGATTGACTCGTATGGGAACCTGGCTCGGCATGGATGGTGAAGGAGAGTCTGCACAAGGAGCCCAGAACAAGAAGACTGCCGAAACTGACTGGCTGGCGGATGATGGACTTCGGTTCACCGTAGCTGACGATGACAACATTGACAAGAAGGGTGTCAGCCATAAGGGTCGCCGAATGAACAAGCATGAATTCGTCCAGCAACTCCGCAACCTTGGTCCGAAGGCTCGTCGCGAATTAGTAGAGGAGACTGACGCCCCTCAGCACGTTAAGGAAGTTGCCCGAGTGGAAGCCGATGACGCAGAGCATCAGGAACGCCAGAAGTCTCTTCATGAAGACTCTACCGATGATAAACAGGGACAAAAGCCTGCTCAAGCTAGCGACAACAAATCTGTCTCTAGCAGCGAGCTAAGCGAAGAGTCCGACCTCGGCGTACCCGGTCACGACATCGCGGCTTCGCTGGCTCGCTTTACTCGCGGCACCGCTGCGGAAGAGCGTCGTAGCACTCTTGATCCCTCCAGCCATCCTCGCTCGCGACGAGACTCCGAAGACGATGGCACCGAACGTGTCCCACCCGCTCAACTCCGCGAGGCAGCCGGTCTGTCGCGTCCACCCCAACAAGCAGATGACGACACAGGCGAAACCCCAGCGGAACGACGTCGTCGTCTCGCTGCTCTCGGTGAACTGGGTTCGGATGACTCGGATGAGACCGATGCTGCGGTAGAATCAGACAGTGAAGACAACCTTGGATTCCGTCGTATCGGCAGCAAAGTCCAATTTGCCGACGGCACCAAGACCGCCGAGAGTGGAAACGGAGACTCGACCTCATCCAGCTCTAAACCCGAACAAGGTCACCAACGGTCCATCTCCTGGGGAGGTGAAAAGGGCCGCGAGGCCTAAATAATAAACCCAACAATTCATTTAACTTGGAGACAAGGGGAAAGAAAAAACAAACAAAAGAGAAAAAATACACACACACAAGACCGACCTAATGAAATCCTAGACCAGAAATGATAAGAAGAAGCAAAGCGGTGGAGAGAAACTGCGGTGTGCGACAAGAAAAAAAAAGAAACTTAGAAGAACAAGTCAGTCACCAGGCAGCAATGATTTAATTTCCATTCAATTTCTTTTCATTAGCAATGGAAATTGACTAGGCTTATGCATGAATGTCCTTTTGGCTTTTTACTCTTTTCTTGAGTCCCCTTTATTTTTCTTGACCTTTCCAGCGCCCTGCATAAGTGTCATGCCTATGTCTGATGTTTGTATAGAGCTTTTTTTTTTTCCCACCTTTACTTCAGTGTATCTTAATTTTAGTTTCTATTTTTCTTTTTCTTTTTCTTCCTGTTCCCTTATTTACTTTTTTGTTACTAGAATAAGTGTAATCTTCACTTTTGAGAGTATGTGTACACTTTATATAATATATCGATGGACTATTGTGACTAAGTCACTTATGCATTTACGTAATATTACATTTAATAAATAAACTTTGAGAACTGTGAAAAGTGTATCAGATGATGAAATTATCAAATGTCTGTTGTCTGTTAGGAGTAAAAGTATAAGGTATGCTAGATAATACATCAGATTCAAGGGCCATGCATGCATGCTGTGTTTCATGAAAACCAAATAAGACAGGATCGCTTGAGAAAGCAAAAAAAGTAAAAGTAAAAGTGATCAAAGAATAATAAAGAATATGTGAAATAGAAAGTTATGGTTTGAAGAGAAGAGAGAGAAAAAAAAAAAGAAGCTTATCCAAAGGGTTGTGCTCGAGAATCAAATGTGAATAAAGATGAAGAAGAAAAATGCAAAGGTGAAAAAAAAGATAAAAAAACCCGACTACCACGCTTAAAAAGTCTTTTGCTTTTCCGATCCTGATAAAAGTTTCCCAGACAATTAACACCAAACACCATGAGGTATGATTCTCGGATAAGGAGACATTAATAGGTCCGAAAGATGAGAAAATAAGGTAATAAGATGAATGAAGATTCGCTTGGAAAAGTTGGGTGGGGGGTATCTCAAGCAAAGATAGTAAATGTCAGGTTTTGAAAACTGACCCATTCAGGCCTCACAGGGTGAGCGTATTACAGAACTCCGCCAGGTAGGTTGATTTGGGCTTGTCGTCCTTCAAAGCCGGCACTCGTAGGGACGGCGCTTACAGGGGGATAGCTGCTCTCCACGGGTTGTTGCAGTTGTTTCCGTAACATGAACATCGGTTTCCGCCCTTCCTTTTCAAGTTGCTTGAAGAGGATCAACGGTCGTTCCTCCAAGCCTAGACACCGTTCTTGATCGCCATATACAATGTAGAGCGCATATTGCTTCCAATCGGCGTTAATGTTATACTTCTTAAGGGCCGCCGGAAGAACCTTGTGGCAGGGATCATCCATAGAGACACGGAATGATTTAAATATTTCCACGCTCGGGGGATCGTTGCCAGCTCGAGAATCGGATCGCGTCGGAATATCTGGACGAGTTGCCTGTGTCGGAGTCGGATTAAGCCGTTCTCGGGGTTGCGACGTCAGATCATCGTGGTGATCGTAGGGACTGCGGCCGCCGTTGGGTGTCGTTTGGTTATATGACCGTGACGCCAGTGTCTGTGCGGGGGCATAATGAGCACCTGGGGAGGTAGGGGACGGGATTCCGGGAGACAACTGCGATTTCCCGTTCGGGTAATGTGCAGAGGATGGGTCAAGCCCGCTGGTATCGTGGTACACCCGGCCCTCGTGAATGGAAGGAGGAATATGTGTCGGGGAGTTATTCTTCGGGGTAGTGCCTCCGGTATGAACCCTCTTCGAAAAAGTTCGAGAAATGCTGGAGCCCGCACGTTCTAGCATGGTAATCCCAGAGGGCGACACGAGTGTCTGTTGGCTATCATGGTAGTTATCTGTGTTTGGCACGCCCATGGATGTCGGTGGGGGCAATGGCTGTGAACGATCCTTGGCCATCTTGAAAACCGGTAGCAACTCTTCTCTTAGCCGGCGATAATCGTCGGCCATTCGGCGCAGCTCCGATTCGACAGTAACAATTCTCTCATCTCGCAATCGGATCGACTGGATCAGACGAGCGACATCCTCCTGAGACGCATTTTCGTTCATGCTTTGATCCGCCGCTGTTGGAAAGCAGCTATTAGCAAGATGGAACTTGAGCATACAACATACGACTGGCTGCAACATTTGAAGCACTTACAGAGCGGAATATAATGATCGGCATCCAGCGGGATATCTTGCTTCACTTTCGTCTCGTAGACACTTTTCAGTATAGTTAACCGGTGTCCCACACTACTGATACCCATTTCCTTCAACTCGTCGTGCTTTAAAGCAATAAGCGCTTCGCCCACGATTTCATTTTCTGCAGCACAGAGATTTCCTGGTCAGCGAATCATCCTCATGTTGCTCCTGCTCCCAACAGTCGCACTCACCGAGAAATGTTGCACAGTATTTCTGAAATTGAACACCGAGAGCGGCTATGAAACGTGCACATTCTTCAACAGTCCATTCCGTGATGATGGTTTTGGGTGACTTGGGATGTTCGTTGAGATTTGCAAACGAGGTCGGGGTGTGCTCGGAGGACGGGAAATCGGACTCGGAAGGAGAGACCTCAGAATCGGTGGCCAGGTGAGGGGAAGTGATCACGCTGCGCTCATACTCATCATCCGCATCGGAGTCGGCGTGGTAGGAAGTATGGAGAGACATGGTGATGGAAGAAGGTATTAGTGTCGAGAAGTCAGGACCGATCACGACTCAACGAAGGGGTCGGAGGGGACGTCGGCCCGTCGAAGAGGGGAGGGAGACGCGAAGAGGGGGTGGAGGAGTGTAGCCGTGTATCAAGGTGGTAATCGAGCATTCACGATCGCGATCAGAAGACCAAAATCAAAGAAGCAGCTGAATTTGTCTCAGCCAAGGCGTGCCACATGGAACGGGACGGTTTGGCGGCTACGGGGCGGCTGGAGAGAGATTCGAGATAACGCCGAACAATGGCGGAGGAAACAAAATCGATCTTCGGAATACGAGAGATGAGACGAGGGAACAATAGAAATGGATAACGAGGGATAGGGGCGAGCGAAAGATTGAATATAGGAGAAGACCAACAAGAGAAAGGATTTGAAGATAGAAAAAGAGTAAGAAAAGAAGTAAGAACGAGAGAGAAAGAGTCGTGACTTGGGTTCGTTCGTCGTTAGGGCCAGCGATGCAATGAGAGAGAAGATGGGACGGGAACTAAATTGAGAGCGGGGAAGCTTTTAGTTGCTTTGGGGACTGATCCTCTCCTGAATGGGAAATTTAGGGCACGAGAAGAATCCAGACAAAAAAAAAATTAGTAGACAATTCCCCGCCTACAACAAATAAACAAACAAATTTCTAAGATAAAAAAGATGAAAAGAAAAGAAAAACGATAAAATGAAAGAAAGAGAGAAGAGAAGAGTGGGGGAGTCAAGAGAAGAAAAAAAGAAAAGAAAAGG